>SNVD02003973.1:0-190174 GCA_013180625.2 Boswellia sacra
TTCTCTCATCTCTTGGAGTTCTTGAAGGAGATTGAAGGCTTAGAAAGAGGGAGAACTACAAATCCTAAAAGATTTCATCAAATTTGCTAAGTTTTCCCTTTCCCTTTCATTTTCTGGAATGTCTCCATATTGTATTGTATTTGTATTCTATCTGAATATGTGTAACTAAATCTGAATTGGTTGAGGGTGATTTCAAAGCCCTTAATATGGTTTTTATGAATTGATTGTGCAAGCAATTGTTATCCACTTCTCTAATTGAAGTTGCTTATATTTTCCCATGTTTAATGCTTATGATTGCTTGCTGGATTGCATTTGGGTGGCCAACTAAATATAATCTGGATATTGTCTATTGCTAGACTAGAACTCTTGATCCGTAATTGTCTTGAATTTCTAATCATTAGTATCAAAATTGTGATCAGAGATTGCAATTGGAGAATATAACCTAAGTTAAATAATCCGAGCTTGTGTGTTTATTGCTTAGATCAACCTGTCTTTCCTTTCATAATGCATCCATTGAATTAAATTTAGAGAGCTTGTTCTAGGTTGTGTAATGGATAGAGATTAAATAAAGAGCCTGTTTTATTTAACAACAAAGTAAGGAAAGATTGGGATAACAGAGCTTGTTGTTATCTACGGTTGATAATTTCAATGGTGTAATTGGATGACAATTCTACAATTAATTTACAAATCCATATCTTGTGGTAGAGAATGATCCCTTAACCAGATTTCTGTCATTGATTTTTCACTCAAATTAACTTTCTGTTTTGTTATTCTTCGTTTGCATTATTATTTCACTTAGTTAATTAATCAACAAAACCCCCCATTTACTCTGTTTTTGCTTTCGAATAACAAATTTAATTAGAATCAATCCTCGTGGGAACGATATCTTACTCATCACTTTATTACTTGTGCGACTAGTATACTTGCTAGTTTCGAACGCATCATTATATCATTTAATTTTTGTAATATGTTCTAAGGATGTTAACTGTATTTTTATTATCCTTATTTTTAGGTGGAGGTTGCCTTTTATGTTGTCACTTTTAAGGAAAGTTCATCAATCAAGATGCTAAAAGAAGATGATGATTTTGCTGCTTATGTACTAATTTGTGCTTAAGTATGTTTTACTTTATTTCATTTTCCTCAAGTCATTTAGGATTGTATTACATATTAATTACAAGTACTTGTATTTTTCATAATATTTGTGATAATATTAACATAATACAAATTTCTATATTTATTATATATTATGTATTCTGCGATTATTTATATACCAATTTGTATAATTAAAAATGAGCAGGTCTTACGTATTAATAAAAACGGTATTTAATTATAAATAAAATATATTTCTATATCAAACAAATGGCAACATGCGCATGTTGCCAAAACAAACTTTCAGAAATCTATAACAGCACGCATTGCATGTTGCTAAAACTATGTTATTTTATATCTTTTCGCAACGCGCAATATGCGTTGCCATTGAGGTATATAGCAACATGTATTGCGCGTTGCCCTCGATGTCTACGGCAACACACATTGCGCGTTGCCGTAGATGTCTACGGCAACACGCATTGCGCGTTGCCATCGATATCTACGGCAACAAACAATGCGTGTTGCTGAAACTTTATTACTCTTTGTCTTTCAACAACGTGCAATGCACGTTGTAATTGATATCTATAACAACACACATTGTGTGTTGCTGAAACCTCTTTTAGTCTGTCTTTTAGCAACACGCAATGCGCGTTGCCAAAAGATTTCTCGCAACATGCAAAATCGCTTTTCGCAACATGCATGCGCGTGTTGCTAAAAGTGAAAGACTTTTCGCAGCAGCAAAAACGGCAACACGCGTCTGCGCGTTGCGAAAACGTTTTAGCAACACGAAATGCGCGTTGCCGTAGCCCATTTTTCTTGTAGTGATATACATGAAATCAATGAGACTTACCTTCAACCGTGAGCCGCGATTGTTTGATGTCGTTTGGACCGCAATTGTTTGATGTCGTTTGGATGCTTTCTTTCTCTAAAATGCAATCAAATGCTTGCCTCTCTCTCTAACAATAATAAATCAAGGTTTTTGGGTGAGCAAACAACATGATGGATGGTTCAAAGGCCGTGGATTAAGGGGTTTAATGCTTGTAAACTGTTTGGCATTTTGATAGAGATGTGATAGGAAAGATGAAGAGTTATAATAGTTTTTAAAATGGGAGCATTCTAGACTTTTCAGCACTTGAGGCCTACGGCATGACAAGTTTTGGGATGCTTGATTATTTTAAAAAGCCCCCTAATTTGGGAGCTATTTTGGAACTTTCCTGAAAAGAAAAGGAGGCTATAGAAGGTTACTAAAAAGAAACCCAACAGTTCCCTCCCCTCCCCTGGTGTCCTCCCAATCATAGCACTTTATTTGAGGTTTGAGATAACTGTAGGTAATTTTAACATTTCAAAAACTATTATTATTTCCATACTAGTATTTAATAGGGGAAATCCTCGTTAACAAGTAACCCGAACATAAAAAAATTAGACGGTCTAACTTGTCCAATAGACTACAGTCAATCTAACGGGCGTTTCCCTCGTTATCTAGTATTAGTGTCTCATAGAACAAAAAATATCAAGTGCTTAGACTAGTAGACCAAAAAGTATATAGATATCAGAGTTAATGTTTATATAAAAAAATCGGATTTTCAATTTATAAATAGAGTTATGACATCTAAATTTTCAATATCTATATTATTTTTTTAAAATGCATCCTTAGTTTTCATCCCTTTTTGCAATTCTTTCTATTTAATATAGGTTAGGGTGACAATACTTTTAAAACAAAAAAATAACATTAATTATTCTCTTTATACCCATTATTCTATAGGCACCCTTTCTCAAAATTTTCAAAATTAAATCTTTATAGAATCGATATCTATAATTGTAAAAATAACATCAATTAATTAATATGCCAACCCCTAAATTAATAATAAATAAAAAATAAACTAAGATATTTTAATTTATTTTTCTCATATTTTTCATGAATTTACGTTGGTTACATGAGAATATTTTTGAAATTATAGAAGTATAATTTAATAAAATATTAATGTTGGAGGTTACTATAAAATATTAATTTTGGAGGTTTACTTAAAAAAACTAAAATTTTGGATACAGTCAAATATTATAAGTTAGACCGTTCAAAGATTTTAACGTAATTTTCACTAAGTATAAGGATTAAAATTTAAAATCCTTGATAAAAATCAAGTTAGAAATATCCCATTATAGATTACACTACCATCCTGGTTTCTTATGATAATCTGAAGATTCTATAAACTAACACTAACACTCTTAAATTTAATATAACCCATTATTAAAAAAGTGAAATATCGTTAAGTTATTGCTTTTATTGCATTTTTTATGGTCTCCTACTTAGATCATAATAAAATAAGCCTATGCAAGAAATCGATCCCATGACCGTGTACAATCCTAGGTTCGTTCTTAGCACTGGGCCAACCCATCGCGTGCTGCTTTTATTACATAAATTAAGATAAAACTTAATATATTTAAAATGTATTATAATTATATAATTAAGATTTTTTTATTTTATATAATGAGGTACCCAATAATATTTTCATCATATAATTAAAAATGTTTTTAGTAATTTTATTTTTAAGAAATTTATGATTTGAGATATTTGTTATATTTTATATTTATAAACTTTAGGCTCTTTATAATAAGTAGTTAATTTGTTTCAATTTATTTATACCTTTTAATTGTGTAAGGAATTACCAATACAATCTTTAATGTTATTAAAACTTAATATTAATTTTAAAATGAAAATAACAGCTCAAGAATATTTTAGTCACTAAAAAAATATGTAAAGAGTGCCAATTGATGTTAATTTATTAAACATTAGCTTTTTTACGAATTCAGAATTTTTGTTTCGGTGTTATACATTTTCCATTATATTTCAAATTCAAATATCAACTTCAAATTTTAATACCAACCACAAAAAATATCATATTTAAAATACAATAAAAAATACATATTTTTACTTAAACAACAAACATTTTTAAGGACAAAATAAAAAAAGTAGTGATACACTTCCCAAATTTTCATCATATATTATGTATCCCAAATAATATCGCATTGATATAAAATTACCATATCATTCATTACATCATCATATTTTCCATCTGGCATTTATTTATTTATTACAAATTATTGGGATGCAAAATTTAGGATAAAAATTTGGAAAGAGTATCCTCACTCAAAACACAAAATTCATGAATAAACACCCTCTTAAGTTATCAGGAGAGATGTCAATTTAAAATTTCCATATATATATAAACAATCCTAGGTTCATTCTTAACACTGGGCCAACCCATTGCGGGCTGCTTTTATTACATAAATTAAGATAAAACTTAATATATTTAAAATGTATTATAATTATATAATTAAGATTTTTTTATTTTATATAATGAGGTACCCAATAATATTTTCATCATATAATTAAAAATGTTTTTAGTTATTTTATTTTTAAGAAATTTATGATTTGAGATATTTGCTATATTTTATATTTATAAACTTTAGGCTCTTTATAATAAGTAGTTAATTTGTTTCAATTTATTTATACCTTTTAATTGTGTAAGGAGTTACCAATACAATCTTTAATGTTATTAAAACTTAATATTAATTTTAAAATGAAAATAACAGCTCAAGAATATTTTAGTCACTGAAAAAATATGTAAAGAGTGCCAATTGATGTTAATTTATTAAACATTAACTTTTTTACGAATTTGGAATTTTTGTTTCGGTGTTATAAATTTTCCATTATATTTCAAATTCGAATATCAACTTCAAATTTTAATACCAACCACAAAAAATATCATATTTAAAATACAATAAAAATTACATATTTTTACTTAAACAACAAACATTTTTAAGGACAAAATAAAAAAAGTAGTGATACACTTCCCAAATTTTCATCATATATTATGTATCCCAAATAAGGTCGCATTGATATAAAATTACAATATCATTCATTACATCATCATATTTTCCATCTGGCATTTATTTATTTATTACAAATTATTGGGATGCAAAATTTAGGATAAAAATTTGGAAAGAATATCATTACTCAAAACACAAAATTCATGAACAAACACCCTCTTAAGTTATCAGGAGAGATGTCAATTTAAAATTTCCATATATATATATATATATATATATATATATATGTATATAGATATATATCATTCATTAAATTTAGATTTTTTTAATTAAAAGTTAAGCTCTCCTATTTAAGATCTTTCCGATTAAGATGCAAGGGTAGGTACTGATCAATGTAATAAGATTATGGAGCGAATAGTTGATATGAATTGGGGAGTGAATTTCATAAATTGTCAGGTCACGTTCATGGTTTTGATTTGGTGAGTGAGTTTGCATCTAGATGTATAAGATGCTGGGCCCTTGTATGGTGTAAAAGGGTTGGCAACGTGTTGGCCCTTAAGCTTTAAGGCGAATAGGTAGGGGCAACGTATAGTAACAGTACACAATGTTCCATCTGTAATAAAGGATTATTACATGTATAAACAAATTGTACAATTAGATGACACAAATTCATTAGATATATTAAAAAAATAAAAAAATACCTTAAAGATTTTTAATAAACGGAGTTAAAACTCTCCATTCAATAACTTTGTGACACGTCGTATTTTATATAATTTGGTTGTATATCTAGAACTAGAGTAATATTATATCTAAAACTCATTTATAATCATTTTTATATTAATATAAAAAATTATATTTTATTTATATAAGTAATAAAATAAAATAAATAAATGAGGTTAAATTAACAAACATGGCAATTATCCATCAAGTGATATCTTTCCAATTTAGGTTGTATGAAATATTATCTTGCCAACTTAGGTGATGTAAAATATTGGTTGTAAATGAGTTTTAGGGGTAGCATTATTTCTAGAATTGTTGTCTATAATAATCTAACGCTATTCCTACTTTGTTTATAACTTTATGTGTTACCTATCTACTACCATAATTGGTCCCTATAGTATCATAATAGTATAGGAATGGCAATGACTAGGCTTGGAACCGGGGCGGGGCGAGTACGGGGCGGCAGGTATCCAGCCCCGCCCCGTCCCTATTTATATTTTTTCAATCACACCCCTATAACTTTATATTTTTGTAACTTTATCCCCTATAACATTTACATCTTTGCAAATAACTCACTTATCAATTTCTCATCATATCATTTATAACTATGATTATTTTTTAACAATAATAAAAACAATAAATCTTCAAACTAAAATAAAAATGGTTGTATTTTACCATTTCATTTTATTAGTAATAATGTTATATAATTTATTAGAAATAATGTTAAAAGTGTATTATTGCTTGTAAACTAGTTAATTGACAATTTTTAAAATAGTTGATAATACAATTAAATAATTTTTCAATGGCATGTTGATTTAATTTCAATCTAATAATAGTAATAATATGATTGGCATATACCAATTAATTAATATTATAAATATTTATGAAACATTAATAATTTAATTAATTAATTTAAATTATGATAAATCATATATTTAAAATTATAAGATTATTTTTATCATATTTCTATTTACATATGTAGAAAATAACATATTAATTATATTAAAGGTATACATTATAAAAATAATATTGTTAATATTGCAATAATTTAATTAGTACTTAATAATTTATATCAATATTGTGTATATTATACAAATTTAATTACTATAAATTACAAATATTTAATTACCATTAATTGCCATTCGATTATATTAGTAATAATATTACATAATCTAACAGAAATAATGTTAAAAGTGTATTATTGCTTGTAAACTAGTTAACTGACAATTTTTCAAATAGTTGATAATACAATTAAATAATTTTTCAATGGTATATTGATTTAATTTCAATCTAATAATAGTAATAATATGATTGGCATATACCGATTAATTAATATTATAAATATTTATGAAACATTAATAATTTAATTAATTAATTTAAATTATGATAAATCATATATTTAAAATTATAAGATTATTTTTATCATATTTCTATTTACATATGTAGAAAATAACATATTAATTATATTAAAGGTATACATTGTAAAAATAATATTGTTAATATTGTAATAATTTAATTAGTACTTAATAATTTATATCAATATTGTATATATTGTTGACCCAGGTATGGCAACCTAAGAGGGGGGATGAATTGGGTTTTTATTTATAAAAACGGATTTAGAAAACTTTTCTTGAAAGATCAAAATTATTTAAATCTTTCTTTGAGAACAAAGGTGAAGAAGATGAAAATAGAATGCAATCAAGAGAATGGCAAATAAAGAACAATCACGAGTACAAGTAAATATAAAGAGGAAAGGGATAGAGAGAGTGCAAACTCAATTTACGTGGTTCGGCAAACCTTGCCTACGTCCACGGGCTCCTAGCTCCACGAGCTAAGCTTTCCACTAAGTTGTAGAAATCTTTACAACTTGCTTGATGAACAACCTCACCAAGACTTTTTTGTTCAACCCTTGATAACACCACACCAAGAGTTCTTCTTGATGAACAACCTCACCAAGGTAAATTTCCTCAACTCTTGATAACACCACACCAAGAGTTCTTCTTGATGAACAACCTCACCAAGGCAACTTCCTTCAACTCTTGATAACACCACACCAAGAGTTCTTCTTGATGAACAACCTCACCAAGGAAACTTCCTTCAACTCTTGATAACACACAACAAGAGTTCTCTCAAGGATAACTATTATCCTTTACAAGAATATCTCACTCTCACCACAATACAAGAACAAAGAAAATTTCTACAACAAAAGTTCAACTCTCTTCAAAGAGTAGATAAAGAATGTAAAAGCTCTCTAGACTTGATATTTCTCTTATTTTTTTGCTTGAAAAAATGTTTCTCTTGCACTACTTGAATGCATGGGAGAATGGCTCCTTTTATAGGCAAATGAGATGAACTTAATCAAGTGAAGACACCAACTCCAATTTTTCTGCCCACCATAAAAACCATAATCTTGTCTTCCATTTTTGTCAATGTTCTGTTTGAAATTTGAAAATCTGCAAAACATAAAAGATTTGCACATTTGAATAAGCTTTTCAACGCATTAAGAATCAAATCATTTGGATATCTGTAGCTCAAGATATGGTCAAAACACCATTCGGTGCTCATGTGACTTGATTTTTCTTTCTTGTGTCAGTCCACCAAATTGAATGATAATTATGTCAGCATTCTGTTTGAAATTTGAATTTCTTCAAAACATGAAAGATCTGCATATTTGAATAATATTTCCAAAACATTAAGAATCAAAGCATTTGGATAGCTCTATCTTAAGATATGGCCAAAACATCATTCAGTGCTCATGTGAGTTGATTTTTCTTCTTTGTGTCAGTCCACCGAATTGCATGTCAATAATGTCGGCCTTCTGTTTGAAATTTGAATTTTTTCAAAACATATAAATGTTCTTCATTAAGTCATCTTTCCAATGCCGCAAGAATCAAGTCATTTTGATTTTTCTAGCTCAAGATATGTCCAAAGGAGTATTCGGTGCTCATGTCAGCTGCTTCCATTTGTCTTTCAACTTGCATGATGATTTGGACAACCTTGCACTTGAAATTTGAATTTCATTAAAACATATGAAATGTTATAAATTGAGTAAGCTTTCCAAAGGCTTAAGAATCATATCATTTGGATATTTGTAGAGATATATATGACCAATTGATTGAACATTGCTCATGTGTCACATTCCTTGAGTCAATCCTTGTTCTTAAACTTTGGTGCCTTTAACATGTAGTCTTCTCCTTAGCTTCAACACTTCATTTTAATAAGCCTCTTCTTGATTTTAAAATTATTTCAATGATCTTACTCTTGCACATAAATAAACATGTTAGTAAATCTCAATTAATCAATGTGTATTGTTATCATCAAAATTATCATGTAGCCTTAGGGCTAACATATATTATACAAATTTAATTACTATAAAATACAAATATTTAATTACCATTAATTGCCATTTGATTATATTAGCAATAATATTACATAACCTAATAGAAAGAATGTTAAAAGTGTATTATTGCTTGTAAACTAGTTAACTGACAATTTTTTAAATAGTTGATAATACAATTAAATAATTTTTTAATAGCATATTGATTTAGTTTCAATCTAATAATAGTAATAATATTATTAGCATATATCAATTAATTAATATTATATATATATGAAACAATAATAATTTAATTAATTAATTTAAATTACAATAAATCATATATTTAAGGTTTTAAGATTATTTTTATCATATTTCTATTTACATATTTAGAAAATAATATATTGATTATGTTAAAGATATATATTTTAAAAATAATCTTGTTAATATTGCAATAATTTAATTAATACTTAATAATATATATCAATATTGTGTATATTATACAAATTTAATTACTATAAAATACAAATATTTTATTTTGTCATTATAATATGACTAAATTGATGTTAATATACTAAAAGATGTTAATTATTAATTAAAATGTAATTTTTATTAAAGTATTTGCATTGTTTGTAAAATTGTTAAGAATTTATGTATATGAAAATTTAACAAATATAACCAAAAAAATTACCTAATAGTACTAAAATTTTAAAACTTTGTAAATATACCCCTAAATCTTGCAGGGCGGGGCAGGGCGGGTCAACGGGTTTAAATGGTTGGATCCGGACCCGGACTCGGACCGGCCGGGGAAAAAATTTTTGCCCCAGACCTGACACAGGAGTGTTACAATCCATGGGATTCATGATAGATCATCAAGGGGTGCAAATTATTACAATGGTCAACAGTGCACATGAACCAAAATGAGGGATAATTTCGTAAAAGAACTGGTATTGCTGTGCAGAGAATTAAATGTCAAGATTTGTGGCTGTAAGAGATCTTGAAGTCAGCTTTCTAACACATTTATCAATGTGTCATTTGGACTTGTCTGCAGAGATTTATGACTATCTCTTCACAGCTGGTTCATAATGAATGCTGCATTAAAGTCCACATTAGAATTTGAATTTGATTGCTTAGTTGGTTAGAATTTGAATTTCTAGCTTAGTTGGTTGTGCCTTTATTACCTAATGAGTTTACTTATGAGTCTTAGTTAATAAATGAGTTGTCAATATAGTAGTTGAGTTGTAATTATTGAAATCATTTAATTATTGTCTTTTACCTATGCTTGGAGGGTTGTTCTAAGTTATTTAAGTTCTAAAGTTGTGTATTCAAGGTAGTGAAGTTTTGAATTCGAATTTGAGTGAAATTTCAGTGTTTATACTGATTTCTCCTTAACTCTATATCTCTTGGTGGATTCCATAGAGTGGTGAGTTAGTTTAAGCCCTGTATCCTTGGTTTACATCCTTGGGTGGTGAATTATCTGTATCCCATTGGTGTTTACTTTGGTGGTGAGCTTGTTATCCCTTTCAAAGAGTGTTTGTTAGGTTCCATTTTATTTGTTCCAGCCATTGGTTGAGTTGATAATCAACTTGAAGATCCTATCCTCATCTATTATAATCCAGCAGCCCGGTATCAGATTTGGTATCAGAGCCATATCTCGAAGATCCAGTATCAGATTGGTATCAGAGCTATATCTCGAAGATCCGGTATCAGATTGGTATCAGAGCTTTTGGTTCAATGGCTGGTCGTACTCACAAGGCTGCTTCTACTACCCAATTGCCTCCTTCTCAGAGAGATGAACGAGATTTGATCATTGAAGGTCTCAGGCGGCAACTCCAGCAAGTCCAGCAACGTTTGATCATTGAAGATCTTATGCGGCAGCTCCAACAACTCCAGCAACATTTAGTAATTTTGGAAAATGAAGAATTCGCAGGTCGAATGCATGGAGAAGTAGAAGATCAAAGTCCTTTGGGCAATTATGATGATAATGATGCTGGTAATAAAGATGAATCGATGGAGAATGATGAAGTAGACCATGACTTCTTTGAGGATCATGGAAAACCACCAATATTTGATGACTTTTACGAAATTGATGAAGAGATTGAGTCAGATGCCTTGATCAATTTCGATAATCCAGAATTTGTTGATGAAGAGGAAGTCACTTATGCAAATCGAGGTGATTCTCTCTTTCTTATTCAAAGGAGTTTGAGTATTGCCCAAGAACGAGAAGATGATTGGCTTGCAGAAACATCTTCCATAGCAGATGTTCTTCTCATGGCAAGGTGTGCAACTTTATTATTGATGGTGGCAGCTTTGAAAATGTGCTGTCTACGGAGATGATTGATAAACTTGGACTTCAAACAAAGAAGCATTCTCAACCTTACAAGATTTCATGGCTTCGGAAAGATAACGAGATCAAGGTAAACAAACGCTGCCTTGTTTCATTTTCTATTGGCAAGAAGTATAAAGATGAAATATGGTGTGATGTTGTTCCTATGGATGCTTGTCATTTACTTCGTGGTAGACCATGGCTGTATGATAGGAAAGTAATGCATAATAGCTGTGGGAATACTTATACATTCTTTAAAGATGGGGTCAAAGTTATTTTGGGTCCTTCGAAGTTAGAATGTGTTCCTAAACCTACTAAAGGGGAGGGAAATGCTTTGCTTACCCAAACAAAATGTAGAAGAGAGTTGGAGAAGGGAAGTGAAATTTATGTGTTCTTGTTGTTAGAAGAAAATGAAGTTAGTAATGAACCACCTCCGGAGATGAAATATCTTCTTGAAGAATACCATGATGTTATACCAAATGAGATACCACCAGGCCTTCCTCCAATGAGAGACATACATCATTGTATTGATCTTATTCCAGGTGCTGTTATTAGCCAAGAACGCAGACCATTTGCTTTCTTTAGTGAAAAATTGAATGCATCTCGCAAAAAGTACTCAACTTATGACAAAGAGTTGTATGCTATTTGTCGAGCTTTGAAGCATTGGAGTCAGTATCTCTTGCCAAAACCATTCGTTCTATATTCTGACCATGAAGCTTTGAAGTTCATCAACAGCCAACAGAAGCTTAATGTTCGACATGCTAGATGGGTAGAGTTTCTTCAAGCTTTCAACTTTACCATCAAGCACAAATCTGGAGTTCAAAATGTGGTGGCTGATGTATTAAGCCGAAGACATTGTTTGCTGACCTCTATAATGTTGTTGGGTTTGAAGTTTTAAAAGAGCTTTACAAGGATGATCCAGATTTTGGCAAAATATGGAGTAACTGTAATGAGTTTTCATCTAACCAATTTGTTTTGCAGGATGGTTATCTACTCAAGGCAAATCAATTGTGTATTCCTCAATGTTCCTTGAGAGAATTAATTATTAATGAAGCACATGGCAGTGGCATTAGCGGTCATTTTGGGAGAGATAAAACTATTGCTATTGTGAAGGAAAACTTCTATTGGCCGAAGATGGAAAGGGATGTGATGAAGCACGTGAAGAGATGTACAATTTGTCATGTGGCGAAAAGTCATGGGTAGAACACTGGTTTGTACACTCCATTACCTATTCCTAATGATCCATGGGAAGATGTTAGCTTGGATTTTGTGGTGGGATTGCCTAGAACACAGCGAAACAAAGATTCAATCATGGTGGTGGTTGACCGATTTTCTAAAATGGCTCATTTTGTCCCCTGTAACAAGACAAATGATGTGACTCACGTGGCCGATTTGTACTTCAAGGAGATTGTGAAATTGCATGGCATTCCTAAGGCTATAGTCTCAGATCGTGACCCAAAGTTCTTATCTCATTTTTGGCGTATGCTTTGGAGAAAGCTGGGGACTACACTTAACTTTAGTTCATCTCATCATCCTCAAACAGATGGACAAACTGAAGTTATCAACAGAAGCTTGGGAAATCTTCTGAGGAGTTATGTTGGTAAGAATTTACGGCAATGGGATCTTGTTTTACCCCTAGTTGAGTTTGCTTACAACAGATCATCAAGTCTAACCACTAGTCATAGTCCTTTTGAGGTTGTTTATGGCAAGAATCCAATAAGTCCTTTGGATTTAGCTCCTATTCCTTCCAAAACTCAATTTAGCAATGATGCAGATGAGAGGGCTAAGAACATCAAGAAGCTGCATGAACAAGTTCGAGAGAAGATTTTGAAGCAAAATGAGAAGTATAAAGCTACAGCAAACAAACATCAGAAGTATGCTGAGTTCAAAGAAGGAGATCTAGTGTGGATACACCTTAGAAAGGAAAGGTTTCCTCCAGGCAAATATGCCAAGTTGAAGCCTAGAGCTGATGGACCATTCAAAGTTTTACAACGCATTGGAGAGAATGCTTACAAAGTTGAGCTACCTGAGCATTATGGTGTTTCCAACACATTTAATATCTCTGACCTTAGTTCTTATCTTGGTGAAAACAACAACCAAGACTCGAGGTCGAGTCTTTCTCAACCAGGGGAGCTTGACACAGGAGTGTTACAATCGATGGGATTCATGATAGATCATCAAGGGGTGCAAATTATTACAATGGTCAAGAGTGCACATGAACCAAAATGAGGGGTAATTTCGTAAAAGAACTGGTATTGCTGTGCAGAGAATTAAATGTCAAGATTTGTGGCTGTAAGAGATCTTGAAGTCAGCTTTCTAACACATTTGTCAATGTATCATTTAGACTTGTCTGCAGGGATTTATGACTATTTCTTCACAGCTGGTTCATAATGAATGCTGCATTAAAGTCCACATTAGAATTTGAATTTGATTGCTTGGTTAGAATTTGAATTTCTAGCTTAGTTGGTTGTGCCTTTATTACCTAATGTGTTTACTTATAAGTCTTAGTTAATAAATGAGTTGTCAATGTAGTAGTTGAGTTGTAATTATTGAAATCATTTAATTATTGTCTTTTACCTATGCTTGGAGGGTTGTTCCAAGTTATTTAAGTTCTAAAGTTGTGTATTCAAGGTAGTGAAGTTTTGAATTCGAATTTGAGTGAAATTTCAGTGTTTATACTGATTTCTCCTTAACTCTGTATCTCTTGGTGGATTCCATAGAGTGGTGAGTTAGTTTAAGCCCTGTATCCTTGGTTTACATCCTTGGGTGGTGAATTATCTGTATCCCATTGGTGTTTACTTTGGTGGTGAGCTTGTTATCCTTTCAAAGAGTGTTTGTTAGGTTCCATTCTATTTGTTCCAGTCATTGGTTGAGTTGATAATCAACTTGAAGATCCTATCCTCATCTATTATAATCCAGCAGCCCGGTATTAGATTTGGTATCAAAGCCATATCTCGAAGATTCGGTATCAGATTGGTATCAGAGCTATATCTCGAAGATCCGGTATCAAGACCCGCCCCAATGATGCTCGGGGGCGGGTCATTGGTTCAGGTCTGACCGGGGCCCCGAATCCAATGGGGCAAATGCCCATCCCTAGCAATGACCACCTAACTCAACATCAACTTAATGGTAGAATTTATTGTCATGCTACGACATCGAACAATTATCTTTTTTCTTTTTTTTTTTCATTGTTTAAATAGTTAGGTCATGTTTGGTATGCAATATTCTATAATATTAATTCGTTACATTGTACTAATTAGTAGAATACAGGTATTTAATAACAAGTTTGCATTTGGATAGAGTAATTTGTTATATTTAGGGATCGCAATTTGATCCGTCGGGTCTGGGGCCCCGGTGTGCCTTGTAAAAATGGGGTGGGGGAAGGCCTGCCCCAAATTAGTTATGGGGTGGGTCCGAGTCTGGGTCCAACACCTTAGACCCGTTGCCCCGCCCCGCCCTGCCCCGGAAGATGTAGTAGTGTCTTTGTAAAGTTTTAAAATTTTAGGATTGTTTGTAAGTTTTTAGTTATATTTGTTAAACTTTTCATATATATGCATTCTTTATAATTTCACAAACAATACAAATATTTGGATAAAAGTCATATTTTAATTAATATATTTGTATTCTAATTAATACTTTGACAAAATAAAATATTTGTATTTTATAGTAATTAAATTTGTATAATATATACAATATTGATATAGATTATTAAGTCCTAATTAAATTATTACAATATTAACAAGATCATTTCCAAAATATATACCTTTAATATAATTAATATATTATTTTCTAAATATGTAAATAAAAATACGATAAGAACAATCTTACAAACTTAAAACTATGATTTATCATAATTTAAATTAATTAATTGAAGTATTAATATTTCATATATATATATATATAATGTTAATTAATTGGTATATGTCAATCATATTATTATTATTATTATATTAAAATTAAATCAATATGTTATTGAAAAATTATTTAATTATATTATCAACTATTTGAAAAAATGTCAATTAACTAGTTACAAGCAATTATTCACTTTTAACATTATTTCTAATAGAGTATGTAACATTATTACTAATAAAATCAAATGGTAATTAGTGGGTATTATTTTTTTAGATGATATAACTAATTTGTACAATTACCATTTAGCTTGCATAATGCCAATAAAAATCAAAACTTATGTAAACTTTATGGGTAATGGATTTTTTTCATACAATATAATTAGTTCTTTTAAGTTTAAATACAATAACTATTTAGCTAGTACAATGCAAATATAAATAAAAATTTATAAAAATAATTTTTTATCTAATATAAGTTAACTTTTTTTTTAACTTTTATTGATTGTCGAATAATTAGATTGTTGTGAAATATTTAGGATATATATATCATGTGTATATATATTTTATTTTAGATTAAGAATAAATTATATTTATGTTATTTTAAAAATTTATAGATGTATGTATGTTTTTTTTTAATGATGTAAATTGAATATAAGTTTCTTATAAATTTTAAATAATGGTTATAAATATGTTTATATTTTAGATAAAATAATTTAATAAAATTTAAATTGGGCAGGGCAGGGCAAGGCGAGTTTGGGTTTTCTCTTTAAAATTTTGCCCCTTCCAATTTCTGCGCAATGGGTCGGGACGGGGCAGAAAAAAATTCAGCGGGGTGAGAATGGGCACCTGCTACCCTGGACCCGCCTCGTCCCATTGCCAACCTTAGTTACATTGTAGTGGTTAGTACAATACATTTGTTTGAAAGAACTTTACATTGTATTAAGTAATGCCAAGAACAACCCATAAATGCACATACTTGGTATTAAATTATACATTGTAATTAGGTGATATTAAGATTATATTATATAGTACTAATAAAAAAAATTATAATTCACGTTAATTAATTCTTGGGACCCAACCTTGCTAGCCCTTGACCCGAAACTTGACTATTACATGTTGTTGTGAATCTACGGGTGATTGGTTTGTGTAAGGGTGTGCAAAGTAATCTGACCTGATGGAGTTTCATCGAGTTGGTAGGGTCTACGTTAGGTCTACACTGTGAAAAACCCAAAATTGGGTTTGTTTTGTCATGTTTCCTGTAGTCGGGTCTATGATGGGTTTGTTGTGCTAAAACTCGAAATAACCCGCCCTGAAATTTATTTATTTTAGAAATATATAATTCTGCCATGTGTCTCAGTGTGATTATTGAAACATAACATTATGGTGGACATTGCTACACCATATAAGTTATATAAATTCGTATTTTGCAACCCTAATTCATATTTCAATAAACCTCATTCCTAAATTCAATAAACCTCATTCCTAAATCCATTTCGAACGACTCCTTCCCCTAAGCTCCAACTCCACCAAGGCACCTTGCCATAGACACCGTCCGATCTCGCAGCCACAGTCTGATCTCATTATGTTGTTGGCTCCTCGTGTCTGGTCTCACCCTCTTGTTGGCCATCTCATTTTGTTGCGGGTCGTAGCTATTCCATCGCTTCCACGCTGCCGTTTGTCACGGTGGCCATAACCTCCACTTGTCTCTGTCTGCATCACAGCCACCTTCAAGTCCTCTTCTCTGTCACAGTAATGTTCACGTTTTTTTTAACCAATTATTTATTTATATGATCTATGTTGCTGCATGCAAAGAACTAAATTACTGCTTTTGTGATTTGATTTTTAATTTAACTTTTAATTAAGTTTTCGACAAATGTTTATATAGTTGCTGCTTATTGATAATTTGCTTGCTTTTGTTACATTTATCAATTCATATGGGCTTAACATATTTGGTTCAAAAAAATTACGCTTACATTGTTAAATTAATTATTGATATGCTTTGCATATTAATTATTAAAGAAATAGCTCAAATATTATCTTATTGAATTCGAGTCAGAATATAGGTGTCATGGTCATTAATTTTATCGTTAACACAATATAAATCTTAAAGTATACAATCTGTCATAGATCATTCATTTTATATTGATTGGATTAACATTGCGTAATTGTATAATTGTATAATTTTAATTCTAATTTCTTTGCTTTGCATAAATTGAAATGTGTTTTGTGATGCTTTAAAATTGTATAAATTGAACTGTACATGTTTCTATGAAAGTATTACAAAGTTAAACTTAAGTCTTTTTATTGGGTTGTTTTATTTTGGACAACTGGTGGCCTTGTTGAATATTGATAATGTTTTGATATTTTGTTATTTCAAGTTGATGGAAGTTTGGAAGAGTGGCTTGGTGTTTTTTCAATCTCAAGTTGGTACCTTGGTGGAATTTTATGCTTTGCTGGAATCTTGGATTGCTGTATTTTGGGGACTATAATTATATATTATACTTTGGACTCTATAATTATGTGTTGTATAATGGACTTTATTTTTGGAGTCTTGGACTCAAGAATTATGTGTTGTAGACTTGGATTTTGAGTACGTTTTTAATGATTTGAAATTGTATTTTTTTTGGTGGTTTTGGAAGCTATGTGTCACGAGCTTAGAGTTTTGCGCAGCTACTCGTGCGGCACTTAGACAACTTGAACCCGAAAGTTGCTAAGTAAGCCTTGTAGTGTGCTTCTCGCTTAAGGAGAAGTTAGGACCGTTGAGCTCGAAGAGCTTTATAGGCAACAAGAGAAGAGAAGTTAACTTAGAGGCAAGTGTTGCAAATGCCTAGAGCTTTGTATTACACAAGAATGCTTGCTTGCAATGCTTTGTATTGTATTTGCTTGGATTTTCTAGGATTTGGGGGATTTGGGGGGATGGTTTGCAAATGAGCCTAGGAGGGGTATTTATAGTAATCCACCTCCTTAATGGATGGCTCAGATTTATTACATCCGACGGTCCATATTTTCTATCTAGAAGTGTCTCCTAAAATATCTAGATATTTATCCTAAAATATCTTAGATATTTCCAAGGACGGTTCTAGCAACTTGGCTTGCTAGAGAATTCTAGAATGGGCTAGACGTTCTAGGACCTTCTGTAGCCTTCCACACTCTTCCGCAACCTTCTTGAGTATTCTAGAGTCTTCTAGTGCCTTCCGCATGCATCTTATGACTTCCGGATGCTTCCGGATCTTTTCGGAATGTCCTGGAACGTTGCGGAACCTTCTAGAAGCTTCCGGATCACCGCGCCTACTCTTTGCGCCATTGAGTTCCTCTCGACACGAAGATCCCAAATCACCATAACACTTGCCCTGAATTCCCATTCCTTGGCGTTCTTCCGAGCAAGCTTGGCGTGAAATAATGCGCATGTCGCGCGGGGCGTGACATCCTCCCCCACCTGATTTTGCGACGCCCTCGTCTCGTCTTTAAGGATGTATCTTTGGTTGCGGGTTGGTAATCTTCCCTCTATGTTGACGCTTCCCTTTCGCGTGCTTGCGTGGCTTCTTGGTGGCCTTCTTCGCAATCTTGGGTGGCATCATGCAATGAGGCATTATGGATGGAGGTTTGGCATCGGGCTCCGACTTGATTTGGTGAGCCTCTCGTCTTGGCGATAACCTCTTCGGTAACCTTTGGGGTGTAACATCCTTGTACTTATCAAGGATGGCTTAGACTTGTCTTGATACTGGGTTTTTGGTAACGGCGATGTCCTTCCCATCGTGTAGCTCCCGAACAGTGGCAAGAAAACTCGAACTTTCCTTCATTCCTTGCCTGAGTTGTAGCGCGGACATCATCTTGCTCTCGACCTTAGTTGCACGTTCCGCCATGATCATGCATGATTGACTCCCATCGAGGATGTTGAGGGAGTTAGATGCTGGTATGGGGAAAGCGTGGGCTTGGTCGAAGAACTCCATGCCCAACACCACTTGAAAGTCGTCCATGGAGACGATTGAGAAATCAAGTTTTCCACTCCATGTACCCAATTGCGTTGGTGTCGCTTTGGACACCCCTACTATAGCTTTGGCGGGTGAGTTTACCGCCTTGATGGTGCCTCCTCCATTGGTATATTTGAGGCCTAACCGTTTGGCCTCCCCAATAGAGATGAAGTTGTGCGTAGCTCCCGTGTCAAGCATCGCACGCACATCCTTGCCATTAATCATGGCGCTCACATACATGAGACCCTTATTGGCATATGTGGGTCTCTTGAGTGCACCGATGACATGAAGAGAACCCATTTTCGCTTGGGGCTCTCCATCTTGTGTACCCTCATATTGAGCCGTGAGGGCATTGAGGGTCTTCCTCTTTGGGCAATCCCGTACCCAATGAAGGCCATCACAAATGAAGCAAGGACTTTTGGGCTTGAGGGAATTGGACTTACCTTTGTTAGGTGAGTCGTGCTTGTCCCCTATGAATGGTTTATGTGCACCACCTTCCCTTCGGGCATGATCCCTCTTAGGACTCCACTTTCCCCCACCTTTATCGTGGTTGGTCTTCCTCTCCTTTGATTGGGATGAGGAATCTACGAGTGATTCAGCCACGGCTATGGCGTCATCAAGGTTTTGCACACCGTGCCTTTCGAGCTCAATCCTCGCCCAATCCTTTAACCCGTTGAGGAAGTAGAAGAGAGAATCTTTTTCGGACATACCTTCGATTTCAAGGATGATTGTGGTGAAGTCTTTGATGTACTCGTGAATGGTGCCACTTTGCTTCAAACGACGGAGGTAACCCCTTGCCTCCTTTTTCGCATTGCTTGGAGAGAAATGCTTCTGTAGCTCTCTCTTGAAGTCCTCCCATGTGCGGAGGATGACGATGCCTTTGCCCGCGTCGCCATGCTTACGACGCCACCACAATTGGGCTGCATCACGAAGGAAAGTAGGCGCAATGCCTATTCTCGAAGCATCATCATAGACACCTTTCGCCTCGAAATATTGCTCCAAGCCGAATAGGAAGTTTTCTACTTCTGTGGCGTTGCGGGTGCCATGGTATGTGGTGGGAGTTGGCACTTGCATGTTGCTTAGCCCACTAGGACTTGAGTATGAGGGGCTAGCACGTTCGCAACGGTGCTTCTACCATTCCGTGCGAGATTCCTCCACTTCTGCACGGATTGCCCGTAACTCACGCTCCACAAAGCTTCGTAAGCTAGCGAGCTCTCGTGTGAGGTTTTCACTAAATTTGAGTATTGTGGACTTTGTCGCTTGGGTGATCTCTCCATAATCCGCCTTTAGGCCTTCGAGACGATCGGAGAGGCCCTTGATAGCATTGTCCATACTCGAAAGAGATTGCTCTATGCTAGCAACACGAGGCTCTAAGGATTCCAAGGAGGGGGCTTTGGACTTACCTCGTTTTCCTTGTGGGCGTGGTTGAGGTTGAGGTTGTTCCTCATGTCTGCAGACTTGCTCCTCCACATTCATCTCAATGTCAGATGCCATTTGCTCTTGTGCTCGAACCGTGCTCTGATACCAACTGTCACGAGCTTACAGTTTTGCGCAGCTGCTCGTGCGGCACTTAGACAACTTGAACCCGAAAGTTGCTAAGTAAGCCTTGTAGTGTGCTTCTCGCTTAAGGAGAAGTTAGGACCGTTGAGCTCGAAGAGCTTTATAGGCAACAAGAGAAGAGAAGATAACTTAGAGGCAAGTGCTGCAAATGCCCAGAGCTTTGTATTACACAAGAATGCTTGCTTACAATGCTTTGTATTGTATTTGCTTGGATTTTCTGGGATTTGGGGGATTTGGGGGGATGGTTTGCAAATGAGCCTAGGAGGGGTATTTATAGTAATCCACCTCCTTAATGGATGGCTCAGATTTATTACATCCGACGGTCCATATTTTCTATCTAGAAGTGTCTCCTAAAATATCTAGATATTTATCCTAAAATATCTTAGATATTTCCAAGGAAGATTCTAGCAACTTGGCTTGCTAGAGAATTCTAGAATGGGCTAGACGTTCTAGGACCTTCCGTAGCCTTCCACACTCTTCCGCAACCTTCTTGAGTATTCTAGAGTCTTCTAGTGCCTTCCACATGCATCTTATGACCTCCGGATCCTTCCGGATCTTTCCGGAATGTCCTGGAATGCTGCGGAACCTTCTAGAAGCTTCCGGATCACCGCGCCTATTCTTTGCGCCATTGAGTTTCTCTCGACACGAAGATCCCAAATCACCATAACACTTGCCCTGAATTCCCATTCCTTGGCGTTCTTCCCAGCAAGCTTGGCGTGAAATAATGCGCATGTCGCGCGGGGCGTGACATATGGGTGGGTTTCTTATGAAAAGAAATGAATTCATATTAGGTGGGTTTGTTATTATTTACTTTGGTTGTTTTTACAATTGAGTTGTTTCTTTTTTGTTTGAAAATTTGGATATATATAATATGCTAGCATTTGAAGTTTTGAGAAATGTTCCACTAGATCTTGGTCTTAATACACATTATAGGGTTTAAAAGTTTTGAATGGCCTTATTTTGGATATAATATAGCCTAATTTATGTTAATGGGCCTTATTTTGCATATGATATAGACTTTAAACCATATACGGGCCTAATAGAAATGTTGACAAGAAAATTATGAAATTAGGCTCAGCCCAACCGTATAACCTGATACTATGTTAATATTCTATGATTACCACCTATGATCAAATCATTAGTTTTCCCAAACATCTTTAGATTAACTATAGAAGAACCATCTTCTTAAGAACTATCCCCTTGTACCTTTTAGGATTTCCTTAAAACAAGTGAATAATTTTGAATAACTTAACATGGATCAAACCATGTTTAGAAGAGTTCTATTCCTTCTCTCTTCAACATTATTTGTAGTGAGTTGGGATAGTATTCCACTATCATGAGAGGTATTTACTACCATGACCAAATTGTAGCGATTTACTACTTTTACCCAAATGCTTTCAACCTTAATTTGTTACCTTTTGAACTCTTCAAAACTTTTAGATTTACAATGCATTAAGTAAATATAGCCACATCTTAAGTAATCATCTTATGGAACAGTCATATGTGCCTCTCGTATTAACATTAATTGATGCATAAACATCTTTATGTACAAAATCAATACAATTTTCAGCTCGATTTCCTTTAGCCTCAAAATGGCTTGTAGGAAAATTTTTCTTACTAATGTCACGGCCTTATTGCTTCACAAGCGGAGACCATGGGGCCTTAGGTGCTAACACACTCCAAAGTGCACCTAAGTAAGCCTTATTCCGCTTTAAGAGAGGTTCAAGCGAAAGAGAACAAGGACACGAGAGATTTGGGTGAGGAAATATTCACTATACACAAGGTAGTTTACAAGGCTTGTAAGACTCTTGAGCACTTGAGTCTAGCATGAATCGCTTTACAAATGAGGGCTCACCCCTATTTATAGGCAAGCACCTCCTCAACGTGTGGCTAACATTGCGCCACATCTCACAACCCTATTGGCCAACCAAGTAACTAGAACATTCCTATTCTAGACACTTCCTAGATATTTACAAGCTTACTTGTTGGCCAAGTAATTATAGAGACATCCACAAGTTACTACACAACTCTTCCCTACACTAGACATCCCTAGAACATTCTAGACTCAAGATATTTTTCCAAGCTTCCGGAATCTTCTGTGGCCTTCCATCATCTTCCGCCACCTTCTAGACTCTTCCGGAGCCTTCTTGAGTCTTCCGTATGTATCTTATGCCTTTCGGATTCTTTTGGATCCTTCCGGAATGTTTCGGAATGTTGCGGAACTTTCTAGAAGCTTCTGGAACGTTACGCCCATTCTTTGCGCCCTTGAGTTCCTCTCCACATGAGGATCCCGAATCACCATAATACTTGGCCCAAAATCCCAATCCTTGATGTGCTTTGGTGCAAGCTTGGCGTAAAACCGTGCGCGTGTCTCGCGGGGCGTGACACTAAGCTTGATTCATAGGTTGGTATAGGTACGACATTTAACAAGTTTTGTGTACATCATCCTATGAATCCTAAAATGAACAAGTCAGAAATGCCAAAACAAGTATACTTTAGTTTTTAGACAATCTAACTCTTTCTTTATTCACAAGCCTTAGTCCAAGCACCCTTTCATTTAGAAGTCGAATCATATTTAGTCTTTACAAAGAATTACATACATGGTCGATATCCATAATTCAATAATTAATGGAACATACGACAAAGAAATTTTCTAGAAAAGATATTACTTGAACCAGCTTTAATTTCTATGCAATCTCTTTTCAAATACCCTTTAATTCCAAAATAGAATTTTTTTTTGTTGGTTGGGCTTCATTCTTCGTCTCCCACATTACAAATTTTAAAACCTTTTGATATTCATTCTATAGAGCTTACCCTTAGGTTTTAAACTAGAAGAACACTGGACTTTGGTTTTAGCGTGCTTACTAACCTTCTTCGTTTAGGCTTTCGATAGATTTCTTAATTCTTTATTAGAGTCTAGGTTTATTCAAAATAAACAAAAAGATTAAGAATTCGAAGCTATATCACTTTTACCTCACCAAACAACTCTTGTAGGTAAAAATGATATCTTTTTCATTAGCCATGCATATAAAGTTCAATTTTAACACTTAGATCAAAGAAGTAAATATATAACTTGGCTAATGCATTTGCTTTCTCCTATTTTGCACAATTTTCTTCACCCCTCATAGTCAAATACTCATTAGAAGTTGAAGGTGTACTTGCTTTAATGACCTATTTATGATTTTGAGCTTGTTATACAGTGTTAGGACTTTTCTTCCCACTTTACATAGCTTTTACCATCCCATGGTCTTTAGGAAAGTAGGGTAAAGACATATTTTCTTGGAAAAAAAAGTTTTTCAACATGCCAAATATTAATGTACATACAAAACTTTAGAATATAAATACATGATGCATATGCAGTTAACTAAAATAATTCAATAGTGCTTGAATCAAATAATTACTACTTTCCTTTAAGCAAATACAATAGTTTGTGTAATTAAATTAGAACTCCTTCCAATTATTATTAGTTCCAAAATATCTCATATTTTAACAATAATAATCACCATATATTTGGTCCTTCATTATTGAAATTAATCCTTGTTGAGTCTCGACTTTGTAGAAGAAATGAAAAGATAATTATATCCTCAACAAGAAATAGTAGTGTAGAAATGTCCTTCCTTGATGAAAAGTCCAAAATGCCCTTGTTTGTTGCGTGATGTTAATAAACACTTAAATATACATGTTTAATAAGAGTTTAGTTCATCATATTGCATTAATAGTGTCATTAAATTCTTCAACTTAAGCATATTTGTAGCATTTGTATCTTTGGAATTAATTCCTCTTAATTTTGGTTTTGTTATAGGTTCAGTAAAATGGGCATAACTTTCTATTTATAGATCAGAATGGTGCAAATATTAATGTTTTGGAAAGCTGATTCAATTGTCTACAAGATTGCATTTCACAAGCATCATCAAATTCGGGCTCTTAGTGGACCAAAATTGGGCTTGAAGTGAACCCATCTACAGTCTCGGCCCAGTCTGACCAGGCCTCAGTATTTGGACCGTATCTCTCAAAATACGTATCCAAATTGTGCAAATCAATATGTTCTAGAAAGCTGAGAGAAATATCTACAACTTTCATGAAGACATGTGATTAAAATTCACAACATTTCGATGTCAAAATTGATGGTCAAAGTCGGTGCCTAATGATCCCAATTGTCAAAGATATTTACAACTAATATTTGACAATTATGCCCTTGTAATTTGACAAGTTTGCCCCTGGATGTATCTATAAATAGAGGTGCCTTGTGACCCATTAGGGCATCTTGGCCTTGGCTGGAACATTTTGGCTTTGGCTAGGATCTTGTATTGTGTTTTGTGTGTTTATGTTATTAATGAATTTCCTTTTTCTTGCATTTTATTTTCTTTCTATTATAATGTTCTTCTAATTTCTCTTTTGCTAAGGTGAAAGGGTGAAACCCTTGATATGAGAATAAGGATTCTCTAACCCTTAATATGTGCTTAATAATCTTAATCTTATAATGTTTATTCAATATGATTTATATTTAATTTCTTAATCAATCTTGACACCACTCGTAAAGTGGAGGTCTTGATCCATTGTCGACAATCCTTGGCACATCAAATGCTTGGATCCTTTCTAGATGATGTATGGTTCTTCCTTACCGACACGAATCTAGTTAGGAACCTTGATTTGTTGTAGACATATGGTGATTGGCACATTGGATGCTTGAACCCATTTACAAGAAGTGGTATAAATATTGGTAATGAAACAAATATAATTCATATAACTAAAATGGGTTAATTATCCTTATTTGAAATATCAAGGGCGGATCCCCTAACCTTAGCCTTCATTGTTATTGTGTTAATTCCTCTTGTATTTTAATTATTCTATTGTTTATGAACTTTTTATTTTATTTACTATGGTAGGTTCTACCACCTTATGAAATTGTTCTTTAATTTACTATGGTTGGTTATACCACCTATTTCCATGGATGGTTTTACCTCCTCTTGCTTTTTGTTTTATATTTGAATGGTCGGTAATACCGCCTACCATCTTACATATTTATTGATATTATCTTGTCATTTCTTTGAATTATTCATATCATATTTGTTTAGCTTATAATTTGTAACGCTTAAATTCCCTTCCTCGTGGATCGACCCCGGTCTCACCGGGTTTTATTACTTCGACACTCCTATACTTGGGAGACAATCCTTTTTCGGATGTGTCAAGTTTTTGGCGCCGTTGCCGGGGAAGGTAAAAATTGGCATGCAAAATTGTAAGTGTTCTCTTTTCTCATCTTAGATCTAAATTGTTTATTTTTGTGTGTTCATCTTTTGCTCTCTTTTCTTCTCCCTTTCTTGCATGAAAATTTGGTCACAAACATCTAGTGGTAGACTTGTTAGAAAAACATCATCTTCCTTAGAAAACATGGCCAACAATCATGAAGAAATATTCACGGATGAAGGGGACAACCGTTCGCAACAAAATGATCAAAACCAACGAAGAACCCTAAAGACTACATGAATCCGGTAAGGACTAGTGCACCATCTTGTGTAGTTTCTCCTCCAGATTCAATCCATTTCAATTTCAAACCAAGTTTTGTTCGACTTATACCCACTTTTCATGGCCTTGACATGGAGAACCCATATTCACACTTGAAACTCTTTGAAGAGGTATGTAGCTCCTACACTGACCCAAATTGTAGCATAAACACCATTAGATTAAAGCTTTTTCCTTTTTCATTAAAAGATAAAGCTAGAACATGGCTACAAAATTTGAGGTCGAATTCCATCAGTTCATGGGATGAGATGAAACAACAATTTTTGAAAAAATTTTTTCCTACCCATAGAACAAATTCTCTTAAAAGACAAATTTCTGATTTCTCTCAAAAACAAGGGGAAACCCTTTACCAATGTTGGGATAGGTATAAGGAATTACTTAATACCTGTCCTCACCATGGGTTTGAAACTTGGAGAATAGTTGCACACTTCTATGAAGGGTTACACCTCAAGATAGGCAACTAGTGGAATTAATGTGTAATGGAGAATTTAAAGAAAAAGACCTTGAGGAAGCACTTGACTTCCTAGATTCCTTGGCAGAAAAGGCACAAAATTGGGACACTGCTGGCACCTATGAGGTACCAAGCAAGGCCCAAACCTCGACATCCAATAGAGGTATTTACAACCTTAGGGAAGACCATGACCTTCAAGCCAAATTTGCATCCCTAGCTAGAAAAGTCGAGGCTTTAGAGATGAAAAAGAGTGGTCAATTGAAATCTATTCAAGAAAATGTCTGTAACATTTGTGATGACAATGACCATTCTACTGATGATTGCCCAACTTTGCCTGCCTTTAGGGAATGTCTCCATGAAGAAGCCAATGCCTTGAACACTTTCAAAAGGCCAAATCACAATCCATATTCACAAAC
Organism: Boswellia sacra; assembly: GCA_013180625.2. NCBI lineage: Eukaryota > Viridiplantae > Streptophyta > Magnoliopsida > Sapindales > Burseraceae > Boswellia > Boswellia sacra. Next base: position 27,046 of record SNVD02003973.1, read on the forward strand.
CTACAATCCTGGTTGGAGAAATCATCCAAATTTTAGCTGAAAAAATGACAATCATGCACAATCTTCACAAGTCCCTTTTCAAGCACAACAAAATTTTCAAAATTCTCATGATCATGCATATGCTCCTCCTCCAAGGAATGACCTTCAAGAAACATTGCATTCATTCATTACAAAGCAAGAGACTTTCAATAGCCAAACTGCTCAAACATTAGCAAATTTGTCAGAAACTCTTGCAAAATTTGCATCTACATTTAGCATCCAAGAGAAGGGAAAATTTCCTTCTCAAACATTGCAAAACCCCAAAGATCAATCTAACTCAAATGCAGGGAGTTCAAATAACCATTATTTTGACCAAGCCAAGTCAGTCATGACCCTTCGCAATGGTAAGGTTGTTGAAAAACATATTCCTAACCCTTGTGAGAAAGAAGAAGAATCGATCTCTAAAGTGCAGGAAGGGGTTGCCAAACCAACACCTAGCGAAGAGGAAACCAAGTCCTCATCTGTGCCTCCATTTCCTCAAGCATTAGCTACACCAAAGAAGCCAACTCACAATTCTGAAATCTTTGAAATTTTCAAACAGGTAAAGGTCAGCATTCCCTTGCTTGATATGATCAAACAGGTACCTTCTTATGCAAAATTTTTGAAAGACTTGTGCACTGTGAAAAGAAAACTAAATGTGAAAAAGAAGGCATTTCTAGCCGAGCAAGTAAGTGCTATTCTTCAAAATAATAATACAGTGAAATATAAGGATCCAGGTTGTCCTACAATTTCATGTGTTATTGGAGACCATAAAATTGAACAAGCTTTACTTGATCTTGGTGCTAGTGTGAATTTGCTTCCATACTCGGTTTTTCAAAAACTCAATCTAGGTGAGTTAAAACCAACTTCTGTGACTCTTTTGCTTGCTGATAGATCAATTAAAGTACCAAGAGGAATAGTAGAAGATGTGTTAGTTCAAGTCGATAAATTCATTTACCCAGTGGATTTTATCGTCTTGGACACACAACCAGTGGAAGTAAGCAATTCAATTCCTGTTATTTTAGGGCGTCCATTTCTAGCTACTCTAATGCTTTGATTAATTGCAGGAATGGAGTCATGAAGCTATCATTTGGGAACATGACATTAGAGCTTAATGTTTTTAATATGTGCAAACAACCAAATGAAGAAGAAGATGAAGTTGATGAAGCCAATGTAATTGAATCTATTGTGGAAGATCACATCCAAAAAGGGAGTTCTTCTGACCCTTTGGAAACTTGTTTAGTGAATTCATTAGAATCAAGTACGGAACTAGAACATGATCTTTCTAATATGTGTTCTTTACTGGATTGTGCACAGGTGTTGGAAAAAGGCTCAAAATCAAGATTTGAAGAATTGGGGCAAATGAATGAAAGCAAGGAAGATGAAGCTCCCAAGCTAGAATTGAAGCCCTTACCTGAAGGACTGAAATATGCATATCTTGGGGAGAATCAGACATATCCGGTGGTAATTTCTTCATCCCTCACATGCGAGCAACAAGGTAAGTTGATAGAAGTGCTTAAAAGGCATAAAAATGCAATTGGGTGGACTTTAAAAGATATAAAAGGCATTAACCCTTTAATTTGCACACATAGAATACATTTAGAGGAAAATGCCAAAACATCTCAACAACCTCAAAGGAGATTAAATCCACACATGAAAGAGGTCATTAGGGCTGAAGTTCTCAAACTACTTGATGTGGGAATTATCTATCCTATTTCTGATAGTAAGTGGGTAAGCCCTACACAAGTAGTACCTAAGAAATCTGGCATTACAGTAGTTAAAAATGAAAAGGGGAATTATTGCCAACTCGTGTCTCATCTAGTTGGAGGATGTGCATTGATTATAGAAAATTAAATGCTGTCACTAGAAAAGACCATTTTCCCTTACCTTTCCTTGACCAAATTCTTGAAAGAGTAGCAGGACACCCCTACTACTGCTTTCTTGATGGATACTCAGGCTATTATCAAATTCCCATTGCACTCGAAGACTAAGAAAAGACCACATTCACGTGCCCCTTATGGCACTTTTGCATTTAGGAGAATGCCTTTTGGACTTTGTAATGCCCCAACCACTTTTCAAAGATGCATGTTAAACATTTTCAGTGATATGGTTGAGCATTGTTTAGAGGTTTTTATGGATGATTTAACTGTCTTTGGAAACTATTTTGATAATTGTCTTGAAAACTTAGAAAAAGTCCTAAAAAGGTGTGTAGAAAAAGGTCTTATTTTGAATTGGGAAAAATGTCATTATATGGTCACTTCGGGAATTGTCTTGGGTCATGTAGTGTCTTCCAAGGGAATTGATAGGTGACTATTTATGTATTACTTTTATATCAATTCGTCCATGTTTCTTTGCTATATTCCTTGGTATTTTTATGTTTTTGTGTGGTTTTGATGTTTGCAGGAGTTTTGGAGCAACTTGCACAAAAATGGAGTAAAACCCTTCATTTTCACCTCTGCTAGTCAACCATCTTCTCGGATTTAATTGTAATGATATACAATGAACCCGATGACATATCATATACCGTTGAAAAGCTCTCGAAGTCTACTTTTTGGAGAAATTTACGGTTTATGAATCCATTCAGTGTACCGAAAGTTGTAATCAAAACAGGGTGAGAAGTGTAGAAATGTAATTCCACACATCACTGTAGCATGTACAATACGGGACACTGTAGCACGTTACTGTAGCAGAGTATTTAAAACACATTTTAGGGTTTTATTTCATAACTTGAAGAGGGGAGAACGTGGTGGAGGCTGCAGCTCTGGAATTCTTTCATCTCCTGGAGTTCTTGAAGGAGAAAGGAAGCTCGGAAAGAGGAAGAACTACAATCCAAAGAGAATTACATCAAATTTGCTAAGTTTTTCCCTTCCCTTTCATTTTCTGGATTGTCTCCATGTTGTATTATATTTACCACGTTCTTAAACATGTGTAACTGAATCTGAATTGGTTGAGGGTGATTTCAAAGCCCCTGATATGGATTTTGTAAGTTGATTGTGTAAGGAATTGTTATCCAATTCTCTAATTGAAGTTGCTTGTATTCTCCCATATTTAATGCTTATGATTGCTCGCTGATTGTATTTGGGTGGCCAACTGAATATAATCTGGATATTGTCTATTGCTAGATTAGAAATCTTGATCCATAATTGTCTTGAATTTCTAATCATTAGTAGCAAAATTGTGATCAGAGATTGCAATTGGAGAATATAACCTAAGTTAAATAATCCGAGCTTGTGTGTTTATTGCTTAGATCAAACTGTCTTTCTTTTCATAATGCATCCATGAATTAAATTTAGAGAGCTTGTTCTAGGTTGTTTAATGGATAGAGATTAAATAAAGAGCTTGTTTTATTTAACAACAAAGTAAGGAAAGATTGGGGTAATAGAGCTTGTTATTATCTACGGTTGATAACTTCAATGCTGTAATTAGATGACAATTCTACAATTAATTCGCAAATCCATATCTTGTGGTAGAGAAGGATCCCTTAACCAGCTTTCTCCCATGGATTTTTCATTCAAATTTACTTTCTGTTTTGTTATTCTTTACTTGCATTCTTATTTCATTTAGTAAAGCATTCAACAAAAATCCCCCCCTGTTTAGTTTATTGTTGTGGAAATAACAAATTCAATTAGAATCAATCCTCGTGGGAACGATATCTTACTTATCACTTTATTACTTGTGCGACTAGTATACTTGCTAGTTTCGAACGCATCAGGAATTGAAGTGGACAAAGCAAAAGTGGAACTAATTTCCCATCTGCCTCCACCAAAAACAGTTAAAGAGGTTCGTTCATTTTTAGGGCATGCTGGATTTTATAGGAGGTTCATAAGAAATTTTAGTGCTATATCTAAACCTCTTTGTAACCTCTTAATAAAAGATACTTCCTTTGAATGGACTCAAGAATGTCAAAATTCCTTTGATACATTAATTGGGCTTTTAACTACTGCTCCAATTATGCAATCTCCTGATTGGTCCTTACCTTTTGAATTGATGTGTGATGCAAGCGACTATGCAGTTGGTGCTGTCCTAGGACAAAGAAAAGAAGGTAAGCCTTATGTGATATACTATGCAAGTAGGACTTTAAATGATGCACAAATGAATTACACAACAACTGAAAAGAACTACTTGCAGTAGTATTGCATGGACAAATTTCGTTCTTATTTAATGGCTCTCCCTCATTGTTACACTGACCATGCAGCTGTGAAATATTTAATGTCTAAACAGGATGAAAAACCTAGATTGATACGGTGGATCTTATTGCTCCAAGAATTCAACATCACAATAAAGGATAAGAAAGGAGCCGAAAATGTCGTTGTTGATCATCTTTCAAGACTAACGATAGAGACATTAATTGAAACTTCACATATCAATGATTCTTTTCCTGATGAATTTTTATTTTCCGTTGCTACTGTACCTTAGTTTGCTAATATTGTAAATTTTCTTACGACAAGGAAAAAATGCACACCTCATGGAAAGCTCAGACAAAAAGAAAATTTAACCGAGGTTGAAAAATTCTTTACTGGATGATCCGTATCTTTTCAAATATTGGCGGATCAAATAATAAAGAAGATGCATACCCGACAATGATGTAAGAGGGTCATTAACTTTTGTCTTCTGAAGCATGTGGAGGAAATTTTTCATCTAGAAACAGCTGCTAAATTTACAATGTGGATTTATTGCGCCCACCTATTAAGATGCACATGCATTTTGCAAAACATGTGAAAATTGTCAAAAATTAGGATCCATTTCAAAAAGAAACATGATGCCTTTAAATCCCATTCTTGTTGTTGAAATCTTTGATTGTTGGGGTAGTGATTTTATGGGACCCTTTCCACCATCATTTGGTTTTGTGTATATCCTTGTTGCAGTGGACTATGTTTCAAAATGGGTCGAGGCAACTCCATGTCGAAACAATGACCACAAAACAGTTGTCAAATTCTTGAAAGAGAATATCTTGAGTAGATTTGGAATTCCTCGAGCCATTATTAGTGATGGGGGTACGCATTTTTGTACTAAACCATTTGAAACCTTAATGAAGAAATATGGAATAACCCATAAAATTTCTACACCTTATCACCCACAAACCAGTGGACAAGTTGAATTAGCTAATAGGGAGATAAAACAGATCGTAGAAAAAACGGTTAACCCAAATCGTAAAGATTGGACTTTAAGACTTAGTGATGCACTTTGGGCTTACCGAACTGCTTTTAAAACATCATTGGGAATGTCTCCTTATAGACTAGTTTATGAAAAACCTTGTCACTTGCCTGTGGAAATTGAGCATAAAGCTTATTGGGCCATTAAAACATTCAACACAAATTTGAATGATGCTTGCAAGCTACGTAAACTCCAACTGAGTGAACTTGAAGAAATCAGGAATGAGGCTTATGAAAATTCTAAAATCTACAAAGAAAAAATGAAGGTTTTTCATGACAAATCTATTGTTAGAAAATCTTTTGAACCTTCACAACAAGTTCTTTTATATGATTCAAGATTGCATTTGTTTCCTGGTAAACTTCGGTCTCGTTGGACTGAGCCTTTTATTGTTAAAAATGTTTTCCCTCATGGAGCAGTTGAAATTGAGAACCCAAAGAATGGTAATGTGTTTAAAGTTACTGGACAACGGTTAAAACCATTCTTTGAAAATTTTGCCCAAAACGAAGAGTCCATTGCTTTAATCGATCCTTTTTAAGGATTGATTTTTCCCGGTCAAGTGGCGGATACGGTACTCCGTGACATTTAAAGTCGGTTTTTCAGTTCCCAAAAAACTGTTGCTCACCTTGCATCCATCTTCTTTTCTTCTCTGTCATTTTCTTCACATGGATACCATTCTCTCAAAATTGCACAAACATTTTCCCTCTCTTCCTCAAAATGATTTGCTTAAAATTTATAACGCTCGGCAGAGAAAGACTAAGGTTTGTGATGTGTAAAGGTAATCCGCTGATTTTTTTTTTTTTTTTAAAAAAAAAAAGGGGGGGGGGGGGGGGGATTTTTTTTGGTTAATTGAAGCCAAAGTTCGATTTTCCTATGAATTTTCAGATAATCTTGTGTCTCACATGCCAGGTATGGGAAAAAGCTCTTACGCCAAAAAGCGAAGAGCAAAAAGGTTACAAGTTTGTACTAGATGTGCAAGATGGACTTGTAACCAGCGTTGCCGCTCCTTGGATATTTGTCTAACAATCGAGAGGATAAACTACAGTTCATCAAGAATGGACTGAGTAAGGAGTCTTTGGATGATATCCGAACGACTCTTGAGACGCATTCTTGTGGACTTGTGCAGCGTGAAATTTTTAACTTGTGGACACAATTCCGAGATGAGGAGGAACGCTATAGTCTTGGGAATTTGACTCAAAACGACCATGTTTGCCAGTTTATAAGAAAACTGGATGGGAAGCATATCCCCAACACATAGAAGGTGTTTAAGCCGTTTTTGGACGTAAAACCAGAGGAAGATGTGAGCCACAGTCACAACTACCTGTACATATGCATGCGTGCCATCATTTTTGAATTTTAATACCTCATAGCTGTCATTTTGAATTTGTATGTTTTGTTTGACTTATGGTGTCTTATTTCATCATCTTTTGAATTTTTATGCATTATTGTCAACTTTTTCAACAAACAACCGAGCTACCTAGATAGATATCATCATTAGCATACCTTTTTGCACTCCATAAATACCACATGTCTTGTTCTCTTCTTCACACATAGTTAGAGAGTTACATAGACATGGAGGGAACTTCAAAACGTCGAATCCAAAGGATATGTGTATTTTGTGGATCTCGACCAGGTAAAAGTGAAGAGTTCGTAGAAGTAGCGAATTATCTTGGTAGGCTACTGGCTGAAAGAAAGATTCATGTGGTTTATGGGGGAGGTAGCCTCGGGTTAATGGGTTGCGTATCAACAGCTGCACATGTAGGAGGCAGTCAAGTATTAGGAGTTATTCCTAAAGCTTTGGCTGTAGAAAGCATTGTTGGAAAAACGGTTGGAAAGGAGTTACAGGTCTCATCTATGCATGAACGCATGGCACATATGCTTATCAATTCAGATGCCTTTATTGCTTTACCAGGTGGCTTTGGCACTTTTGAAGAAATTTTTCAAATTGCCTCTTGGGCCCAACTGAATCTCCATCAAAAACCCATAGGTTTGTTGAATGTTAACAATTTCTTTGATCATTTAATAAGTTTTGTTGATGCAGCTGTAGAACAAAATTTTATCCCACATTGGGCGAGAAAGATCCTTGTTTCTGCCACTTCTGCTGGTGAGTTACTTGACAAATTACAAGAAGTTGAGTATGAACCTGACCCAGATAGTACTCAAATTAATTGGGCAGGAGGGCAAAACAAAAAGTGCAAATTGGATCTAAATCTCCGTTTATAATTTTTCTCTTGTCCTTTATTTTATTTTATTTTAGCATGTTATTTTATGAGTCTTTCAGGTCATCTCTCTTGAATAACAGAAGCTTCAGGAAATGTCTCCTAAACTTTATCTCTCTACATTTAAACATTGAGGACAATGTTTCATTTGGTTGGGGGGGAAGGAGAGTAGACATAAGTGTGTCTTGAAATTTTATTTTTTCTTGCAAAAAAAAAAAGCGAGTTAGTAATTAGATTCAGAGTGCGGTGTAAGGAGTTCAAATCCTCTTGAGACGCATTCTGGGTCAGGAATGGCAGAGTAGGGAGGACCAGTTTGAACTCTTGAAAACCATTCTAACTAATTTGTCATTTTATTTTGATTTTATGAACTCATTTTAGCTAACTTGATATTATTTAGACTTGATTTTTGAATTTTATAACAAGGAGGTCTTATTCATTTCACTTTGAATTATTCAAATCTATGAACTCTCACAACCTTATCATAAAAAAAAAAAAAAAGTTGTGTGCTTATGTACTCATTAAGCAAGTATTCATGAACCTTTCTTCACACACACACACATACCTTGATGCATGATTGTGGGTAGCAAAATGAAATGTTGTAATATTTGAGTTCTTTTGTTTTGTTTAGGATAACAACACAACGGAAGGGGAAAGTTAAAAAAAGAAAAAAAAAAGAGAAAAAAGTGAAAAAAAAAAGAAGAGAGCAATTGTGCATAAGTTTGGTCTCGTAGCCTCCTTAATTCGAGCAATTAAGCCCGAGGGGTGCCTCAACACCTAATACCCTAAGACCAACTGGTTTGGGAGCTATTGGCCTAAAGCTCGCTACATGGATTAAGGAGAAAGCTTAATGGGATTGAACATTGCACTATCCATAAGTTTCTAAGCAAAAATAAAGCATCGGCAACCCGAGTCGTTAAGCTCGAAGGGGTGTCTTAACACCTAATGCCCTAAGGTCAACTGGTCTGGGAGCCATTAGCCTAAGGCTCGCTACATGGGTTAAAGATGCATTCTTTCAAAAAAAAAACAACACATATATATATAAAATAAATGAATGTCCCCTACCTAAAGTTGTTAGCCCTAACAAATATTAGAACCGATATGGCTTCTTTCTAATAAGCCCCATAGTCATGTGTTGACTAAGCACAAAAAGGAGGTTTATTGATATCTTGACTGAAGGGTACATGAGTCATATAAAAAAATAATAATAATAATAATAATGGGTTGAGAGTTTGTTTATTTGGATAAAATCAAGGAAAGTGCAATAATGACCACTTTGGATGTAAAATTATATAAATCACTTCTAAATAATAACGCTTTAATTGCTAGGGACTAGCAATAAGCTAGTTGGGGGGTGTGATAAACACTTAAATATGCATGTTTAATAAGAGTTTAGTTCATCATATTGCATTAATAGTGTCATTAAATTCTTCAACTTAAGCATATTTGTAGCATTTGCATATTTGGAATTAATTTCTCTTAATTTTGGTTTTGTTATAGGTTCGGTAAAATGGGCATAACTCTCTATTTATAGATCAGAATGGTGAAATTCTTAATGTTTTGGAACGCTGATTCAATTGTCTACAAGATTGCATTTCACAAGCATCATCAAATTCGGGCTCTTAGTGGACCAAAATTGGGCTTGAAATGAACCCATCTACAGTCTCGGCCCAGTCTGACCAGGCCTCAGTATTTAGACCGTATCTCTCAAAATACGTATCCAAATTGTGCAAATCAATATGTTCTAGAAATCTGAGAGAAATATCTACAACTTTGATGAAGACATGTGATTAAAATTCACAACATTTCGATGTCAAAATTGATGGTCAAAGTCGGTGCCTACTGATCCCAATTGTCAAAGATATTTACAACTAATATTTGACAATTATGCCCTTGTAATTTGACAAGTTTGCCCCTGGATGTATCTATAAATAGAGGTGCCTTGTGACCCATTGGGGCATCTTGGCCTTGGCTAGAAACATTTTGGCTTTGGCTAGGATCTTGTATTGTGTTTTGTGTGTTTATGTTATTAATGAATTTCCTTTTTCTTGCATTTTATTTTCTTTCTATTATAATGTTCTTCTAATTTCTCTTGTGCTAAGGTGAAAGGGTGAAACCCTTGATATGAGAATAAGGATTCTCTAACCCTTAATATGTGCTTAATAATCTTAATCTTATAATGTTTATTCAATATGATTTATATTTAATTTCTTAATCAATCTTGACACCACTCGTTAAGTGGAGGACTTGATCCATTGTCGACAATCCTTGGCACATCAAATGCTTGGATCCTTTCTAGATGATGTATGGTTCTTCCTTACCGACACAAATCTAGTTGGGAACCTTGATTTGTTATAGACATATGGTGATTGGCACATTGGATGCTTGAACCCATTTACAAGAAGTGGTATAAATATTGGTAATGAAACAAATATAATTCATATAACTAAAATGGTTTAATTATCCTTATTTGAAATATCAAGGGCGGATCCCCTAACCTTAGCCTTCATTGTTATTGTGTTAATTCCTCTTGTATTTTAATTATTCTATTGTTTATGAACTTTTATTTTATTTACTATGGTAGGTTCTACCACCTTATGAAATTGTTCTTTAATTTACTATGGTTGGTTATACCACCTATTTCCATGGATGGTTTTACCTCCTCTTGCTTTTTGTTTTATAATTGAATGGTCGGTAATACCGCCTACCATCTTACATATTTATTGATATTATCTTGTCATTCCTTTGAATCATCCATATCATATTTGTTTAGCTTATAATTTGTAACGTTAAATTTCCTTCCTCGTGGATCGACCCCGGTCTCACCGGGTTTTATTACTTCGACACTCCTATACTTGGGAGACAATCCTTTTTCGGATGTGTCATCAGGGGATCCACCCATGATATATCAAACAAGGATAAACAAACCGATTATAACTCAATTGGAATCCACACATCAAAGAGATTCCAATCGGAAGCTATGTCATTGAAGCCCATTTTAGTTATATGAATTATATTTGTTTCATTAACAATATTTATACCACTTCTTGTAAATGGGTTCAAGCATCAAATGTGTAAATCACCATATGTCTACAACAAATCAAGGTTCTTAACTAGACTTGTGTTGGTAAGGAAGAACCATACAATATTTAGAAAAGATCCAAGTATTTGATATGCCAAGGATTGTCTATAATGGATCAAGACCTCCACTTTACGATTAGTATCAAGATTGATTAAGGAAATAAATATAAAATATATATAATAAATAACAAAAGATTATGGTTATTAAGCACATATCAAAGGGTTAGAGGATCCTTATTCTCATATCAAGGGTTTCACCCTTTCAGCTTAACAAGATAGAATTTAGCAAGACATTATGAAAGAAAGAAAACAAATTGCAAAAAAAGATTTATTAATGACATTAAGTAAACAGAACACAAAGGAGAAAAACAAAATAATAAGAGATCCCAGCCAAAGCCAAGATGCCCTAATGGGTCACAATGCATCTCTATTTATGGATACATTAGGGGGCAAAATTGTCAAAATACAAAGGGACAATTGTAAAATATCTTGTTGAAAATTTGGATAATCTTGTGCACTGATTTTGACCACCAATTTCAGCATCAAATTATTTAGAATTTTTATCACATGTCTTCATGAAAGTTGTAGATATTTCTCTTAGCTTTCTAGAACATCTTGGTTCATATGATTTGGATATGTATATCAAGATAAATGGTGAAAATACAGATGCATGGTCAGGTTAGGTCAAAGTTCAATATAGGTTCACTTTAAGCCCATTTTTGGTCTACTACAAGCCCGAATTTGTTAATGCTTGTAAAGTTCAAGCTTGTAGATAATTTAATTAGCTTTCCAAAAAATTAAGATTTGCACCATTTTAATCTAGAAATAGAAAGTTATGCCCATTTTACCAAACTAACAACAAAAATTGAAATTAAGATAAATCTAATTCAAAAGATGCAAAAACTACAAATATGCTTAAGTTGAGGAATTCACTATTAATACAATATGATGAATTAAACTCTTATTAAGCACAAAGAACTTAAAAACGAGCAAATTCCTTCAAATCTGTAGGAGGATCATGGCCAAGTGGATCCGAGAAGTATGCTTGGCAACGATGTGGATCTATAACTACTAACATCCAATGTCCCCAATAAATAGGATTCATGTAATCAAATAATATGAATGTGATGACATTTCTCATTTGCCATTTAAAAGTATATAAGAAACTAATAAAAAACCTACTCAGTAATATATGGAAAGATTAGAACTTGATGGAAATCAAGTTGTTTCATTCTTAACACAAGTTCACGAGCTCTGTCAGCATTATGTTTTGCCGATACATTTGAAAATGCTGAAGGATTACCAAATTTATATCTTTTGTCTAATTGTTACTCCTTCAACTTCTCATAAAGTAGCCTATGAAAAAAATAATTAATGTTCGATGAATATTCATGATAGATAAAAATTCATTATATGTAATACACAATAATTAATGTTTATCAAACCTCATCCAAACTATTATTGTCGTAACTAAAATATTTTTCATTTCACAAAATTGTATGATGTCATCTCTCGTCATATACATTGATCCAAACTCCAAGCCAAAGATATCTTGATCAAAATACAACCTTAAAGTTCCATCTTTTTCCATGACTTTAGTAGCAAATTGAAAAATTGAATTCATTCTACTTGGCATTGAGCATTATTTCATTTTCTCAGTGACTTTAACAGAGTCCTAAAAGTATTAAGATAAAAAAGTGTAAGGATAAAAATAATTTTTAAAAATTTTGAATTTTGAATATAAAAAAAAACTATAATATTACGTTAGTATTAGATGCAATGACAAGATATTTAGGCCAAGCTACATGAGATCCAATTGCTTGACCAACAAAAACAACTCATCACCAATAAGACGGGGAAGAAGTGGATTTTTTTTTTAAAGCCAACTTCAATTGCCCCACACACATCAGTAGAAGCTAATGGAATGCCATGAACAACTGCATTGGGTTCATTGTTTTTGAACATCATGCTAATCACAACAATATTATTAACATTCTCCAAAGCTAGTTTGCATTTAATACCCTATTTTAACATGAATAAAGTTAATACATTTCCAAAGTTAATAGAAAAAATAAAAGTTAAGGTTATATGTAAGATACCTCTTGCGAAGGTTTAATTGGCATTTCTTGATTGTAAAACATTTGATATCCTTGAGAGCAACTTGCATTCTCAGATTGTTCTTTCTCTTGTTGGTTTAGAAAGTCATATTCTTTCATTCTTTCTTCAACTTTTCTCTCCACATTGTCATTTATAATTCTTTCCATTTTGTCTTTAATGAGCTTATCAATATTGAAGGACAAAGGCTTCCATTTTTTTCTTCCTAAGTATACGGATAGTGCAACTCCATATCCTTTACCTTGTGTACGACCCCAATATTGTTCATGAGACCCCAATGTCATGGTAAGGATGTCTTTACCTTCTGGAATGGGTAAACCATTTACCTCATGTGTCTCTTTCAACTCATCCTACAAAAGAAATAAAAGACTAGTATTAGTTTTTTGTTTGTTTTTGTAGCATCATTCTAAATGAAAATTTTAAACACATCTATATGTACTATTTTCTCAACCTTCCTTTTAGTTTTATCATTGATATTGTCCCTTGTTGCTCTTACGCACAGCTTTCCATAAGTCCAACAAGGAATTTCTTCATCATTGCCACTCACTTTTTGCCACAAACATTGAAAAAATATAGGTATAAAAATCCAAAAACTATTAATAATATCACATGAACCAACAGTGGGTTTTGTCATAAATAATGCCATGAGTATCTTTCAATCTTGTGGTTTCTTGAAGAAACACGTGGTTTGGAATATATATGTTTTATATAAAATGGTAGAAAGGAATCAATTTTGCACGTTTACAATATGTTGCATGTTTATAATATTGTTATTCATAGATGCTCTTGAAATGCTTAAAATAATTAAATATAAACGAATCTGAAAAACCCAACTAAGTTAATCATGTCGGCAGTCGAGTACTGCTCTCTTAAATCCAGGAGATTAGTTAAATATTTCATTAACAATTTCATTTAAAGATATCAGATTATAACTCAAAATTTCTTGTCACTCATTATATATAATTCATAATAATGTGCAATTTTCACATCTAAATCTATCAGAAATCTATGAAAGTAAAAGACTCAGTTAACAATGAGTTTGACCCAAGATTGTCAAAAGATTCTCTAGCTTCATTAATTTTTATATTTTTGGGTCTAATTTTTAGTGTTATTGTTTCAAAAAAAATTTAAATCTAAGTTTTACATTATTATAACTATCTCTTTAGTTCTTATATTAGGCGAGGGCAAGTATTTCTCCCAAAATTAGATCTATAACAAAAGGGCATTAGTAAAATTATTTCTTATTTAAACTTTGATTAATATAAGAAATTAACGTAGGGCTTGGGCTATAGCTTTAAAATTTTCTTTTTAATTATATATTATTCAAAAAGGGGTACATATAGAGAGAATCAGATAAACAAATTACCTAATTGACGAATATATCACGAGATTATTAACCTGTTTTCTACTTATCTCCATATCTGAAAGTAAAATTCTTTATTTTCACATGGGATGCCCATGTCGAGGGACAGAGTGGCATAGGCCCAACAGGGGCAATTGCCCCTTCTTGCCCAAAGAAAAAAATTAAAATATTCTTTTATTTTCTTTCAATTAATTATGAATGCATATTATTTTTTATATATAAATGGCTGTTTAAATCTTGTTTGTTAAACAAAATTCTTTATATTCTTCCTATCATCACTCATTGATTTGTTTTTTTAAAGCTAAGCTACTTAGAATTAATTTAAGATTTTACTTAACTATATTATTTATTACTTTATTTTATCATTTCTCATTTATTCTAAACTTAAAATTGATATGATAAACTTGACTTTGTACTGTTGAATAAAAATATTATATTATATTTTACTTACATTAATTTATCTTCTTTTTTTACTATTCAATTTTATTCCTTATAGAAACAATTATTGGCTCTGTCCTTGCTAGTGTCCTTGATCAGTTGGTAGATTATGAAATTTCTATATAAGGTTGTCTTAAATCTTTCTAAGGGATTTAACAATAACGCTATTAAAGAGGGAAGATCATACAATACAATGTTTCCTATGCAAAGTTAAGGTAATATTATCTATTTCGAACATCTTACACCTTTATATAAATAAAGGTAAATGATCTATGAGATTAGATGTTTTATATAATTCCAACATAATTTTAAATCAATAGATCAGAGTATTAATTTGGACAATATACATATTTTACAAAAGGTCTAGCTAGCAATAATATGCATACATTACATATGTTAGATGCCGTAAGTTCTAGAAGTATGCAGTTATAAGAAATATAGTAGTAAACTGTAAAGTAAATCGGCATAAAAGGATTTTTACGTGGTTCGGTTATAAAACCTACATCCACGGACAACTATAGAGTTGTAATTCACTAAGTTCTTGTTTGTACAATCTTTAGAACCTTTTACAGTGCTGACTCATCCTCACATACTAACTTAATCTTTGTAAAATAAAATCTTCGCAAAGATCATAAACTCTGGTGACACTGCCCATTCTCTGTCACAGATAACTTAATAACACACTGTTAAGTTATACATAACAACTAAGTCTGATACTGAATTACATAAATACTTAACCCATAAGTTATCCTAAATGTCTACTAACTCACACAGACCTAATCAACAACTCATGTACGGTTTCTATCTCTCATACATGTATCAAAGACTCAACAAATCAATAAAGCATTCTTATTTGTGTTGAAGCTCTTCTCTCAATTGATAGAATGCGGAAACCAAGATTCTCCCAACACAACCAAATCAGCCAACTTGCCAACTTGAAAAACCACATTATGTAATAAGGTTGTAAATATATATATATATATATATAGTGAGATGTCTGACCAAAATCTCCTAGAAATCTTTTAAAGATCTCACTCAAAATCACATTAGGATTAGGAGAAATAAAATAGGGAGGAATATAATTAAACTCCTAAAGGAATTAGAACAAACAAATATTCTTCTATTCTAATTAGGATACAAGATACTATATCCTAATCTAAAGAGATATTTATTATAAATCAAATACTTCCTAAAATATAATTCTAGAAACAGTAAAATAAGAGACAAACTAATACTCTTGTTTTATCACAAGTCGAACAAAATTCATCATGTGCATGGCACATGCACGTTGACATCAACAATCTCTCCCTTTTTGGCAACTTGTGATGAAAACACCAAACTGTTTTTGATCAAAGAAAAACACATGATAAGTTAATCATAACAATAAGCTATCATGAAATAACAAACAAAAAATGTCATGTGTAAAGAAATAACATGTGTGCTATTACATAACTCAGAACATAACACTGTTAAAATATGCATATCCTGTAAACAAAATGAAGTTTGACCATCAAAGTGATCAGATCATTATCAGAGCAAGACATTCATCAAAGCAGGGTAAAACAAACACACAAACACAATAAAAACACAAAGTATCAAAATAGTTTGACTGCATACACAGAGCAAACATAATAAGTTCTTCTTACTCCCCCTTACTCCTTACTTACATCCCAAGCAAAAATATAAACAAAGCAGAAGTATAACTGTAAAACATATTTATATCAAAAATATTAAAAATATCAAAAAGGAAAATCACAAACAGATCATATCAGAACTTCTTCTCCCCCTTGATTTCAGCACAAGTGCCAAAAGCACTTAAGGAAGTCTTGGAGACTTTTGAACAGGAGGGGAAGAGGAACTGCCAGGGCGCTTCTAGGATCTGCCAACCTTCATTTTGTATTGCTTCTTGGTGGTAGTAGGTGTTGGCTGCTTAGAAGTTGCAGAAGCAGGTTGCTCTTCAACTGTGTCAGAAAAGGTGGCAGTGATGTCAGCTACAATTCTTTGAATCTCCCTATCACGTCTTTTTGCACTGGTTTCTGTTGTGGTTATCTCAACAGCAGGTGATGGAGTAGGAACCAGTGGAACTTCTGCTGGTGTAGCTGGTGGAAAGGTAGCTGGTGCAGATAATTCTGTCACCTGATCTGTAAGAGGGGGTTCCTCTGTGTGTGTTGCTTCTGGTTGTGCTGTAGGTGATAAAGTTGGATCTGCATGAGGTGGTGACTGTGTGAATGGTGGAGAAGTAGTATGCTCTGTTGCAGGAATGGAATAAATAAGAGGGTCATTTTCAGCAACTGGTGAAGACTGTTTTGTCTTGGTTTTAACTTTTGTTGGTGCATCTGATAGTGACTCATCCTGCAATTATGGAGCTATGGAGTCAATTTTCTTCTTTAGGTTGTCAGATGATTTCTTCACCTTTTCATTTTTCCTCTTCCTCTTCAATGTTCTTCCTTTAGCAATTGACTTAACTTTCTTCGACTTCTGATGTATTTTTACTGTTATATCTTTCTCAACAGCAGGTTGTGCAGCATGTTCTACTTCAATCATTTGCTCAGTTTCAGCAAGCATAGAAGCATCAAGAACTGGTTTATGCTCAGCTGACTTCTCAAGGGCCTCACGTTCAGTCTCCATTGGCTGTGACTCTTCTGTTGTACCATATTGCCTTGACAATCTTGCCTCTAAAACAAGTTGTCTTTCTTTGATAGTTTTCAAATCCTACACAATCTCAGTTAAAGCAGAGTTTATCAAAGCAAGCTGCTCTTCAACATTTTTTATTTGATTTCTCCTAACTCTCTGAGGCTTCGAGTCAGGTACAGGCAAGTCAGTCTTATCATGTAGTCTTTGAAGAAATCCCTTTGTAATGGATTTAGACAAAATTTCTGTTTATTCCTTGGGACTTATAGGGTTGTTATTTTATGCAAGAATCCCTTGAATTAAGCAAGGAAACACAAGCAAGTAATAATCAGAGTGATATGAACCAATCTGAACAATTGCTCTATAAGCTAGCAAAGCAAAGTTAATTAGTCGATTGGTGCCTAAACAATATAGAAATTTCACTCTGTCTTCCCGAACTTGATTTTGATGGGAAGAGGGAAGCCAATTGAATTGAGCTATCTTATGCATCACTCTATATTTCTTCCTAAGGTATTGCTAGTCTATACCATCTTTCGGTTTCCACACAATGTCTGTTCTGCCAGTCAATTCCTTTATCACTTCAGCCATGTTAAATTCCTCATCTAAAGAATGCAAACTGCCTATAGGAATATCCAAAAAAGTGTTTATGACATTTGGAGAGAATTTCACAAATTTTCCTCTATAATAAACTTTGTGATAATGAAAACTTTTCGGATCATCAATGGCAGTTGAGATACTTGCATAGAATTCTTGAATTAACTATTTCACAGGGGGTAGGAAATTTGATACCGTTGGAGTCCAATATATAGACTCAAGCATCTCACTCAGGCCATAGGTGGTAAAGTCTATGAGCTTCACGGGTCTTTCTATCTGTAGCTTCCTCTGTGAAGTGTACTTCTCGAACTTCTGCTTGATGTCGGCTGTGAGAAACTTATTGCACTTCAGCTTTACTTTGTCTTTCATCCTCTTTACTGGAACTTATTCATCCTCACTCATGGTGGGATCAACAGCGACCTCTTCATATGCTTGTTGCATTGGAGATGACGTACACTGTTGCTTCTGTCATAACTGGAATCGCTCTGAGAAGATGAACTGGTGGATTTTGATGATTTTGTGTTCGTCAACATTGTTAGGGTTTACTGTCTGTAACAATTTTACAGAACAAGAAGAGAAACAGGACGCTGGACAGTGGAGGAACTATTGTGGCAGTATGGTATGAACAGGAGAGGCCCAAAAACTATTCGTGGTATACTAGGCCAAAATTAAAAATAATTTTGTTTTTAAGAAAAATTAATGTTAATTCTATTTCCAAAATCATTTCATAACTAACATTAATGGATAAAAATTCAAATTTGATTCCTATTTGAATAAGGAATTCTAATAGAATTAGGTTTCCCGCCACTAAAACTTTTCGCTTTCAATTCAATAATGCTAACATGGTATTTTTGACACACGGACACATAAGAAAATCAAATTTTGGATAAGCACAAAGAGCATTGTATTTTAAGAGAAATGTAACAGAAAACAGTTAACAATAACATAGCAACAATATCTGGACATCATATGAATCATTCTAAGAAAGCATATTTCAGAGCTGATTATTTACCTTTATTAATTTTATTTCTTAATCCAATTGAGTGATCAACTTGAGCATACTTCTTACACACACAAAAGTTAGTCTCAATATGAATTTTATAAATAAACACAGTAGCTTTCACACATGTATAGAGGTAGCCCTTTTCCATTTGAGCAGGTGACCTTACCATATTTCCTAGATATAATGAAGTTACTCTTAATGGATGGCTTTCACACATCATATACTGGTAGCCCTCTCTGTATTTTTCATTTTTTAAACCAGTATTTATTATTTACATAATTTTTATATCACAGCTCACACAAGCTTAATTAGAAGAAAACGTATGATATTACAAATACAAATAACATAACAGTAAGTAGTGTTCATTTAGATAACTGACAGATGCCTGAGGCATTTCTTAGATTTTCAATCTTGTTGTATCCAATGCCTTAGTGAACAAGTCAATCAATTGTCTATCAGTGAAGATGTGTTCAATGTGTATCACCTTAGATTATACTAATTTCCTTATAAAATGGTATCTTATGTGAATGTGTTTTGTTCTAGAATACTAAACAGGATTTTTGAAAAATTTATAGCACTAGTATTATCACAAAACATAGTTATGGGCTTTTGTTCAATACCATAATCACTCAACATTTGCTTCATCCGTAATAGTTGTGTGCAACAACTTCCTACTGCTATGTATTTGGCTTCAGTAGTAGATAAAGAAATAGAATTCTACTTTTTGTTGTGTCAAGAAACTAAGTTAGTACCAAGATAAAAACATCCTCCTAAGGTAATTTTTCTGTCATCCGCATTTGTTGCCCAATCAGCATCACTAAATCGTGCAAGATAATTATTTGTATCTTTAGAAAACCATATCCAATAATCATGTGTTCCATGAACATACTTGATGATTCTTTTAGTTACTACAAGATGTGATTCTTTGGGATTTGCTTGAAATCTTGCACAAAGTCCTACACTAGAATGCAAGTCTAGTCTGCTTGCTGTGAGGTATAGCAGGCTGCCAATAAAGCTTCTATACAAACTTATATCAACATCTTTTCCTGCATTATCTTTTGAAAGTATAAGGTTAGTACTGATAGGAGTTTTCATTGGTTTTGCATTCTCAAGCCCAAATTTCTTTACAAGATTTTTAGCATATTTTGTTTGAGATATGAATATTCGATCATTCATTTGCTTAACCTGTAATCCAAGAAAGAAATTTAATTCTCCTACCATGCTTATCTCAAACTCTTCCTGCATCAACTTAACAAACTTATTAGTTTTGCTTTTGTTAGTTGATCCGAATATAATGTCATCCATATATATTTATGCAATAATAAAATAGTTAGATGCATGTTTGATAAACAAAGTCTTATCATTGCTGCCTCTTTTATAACCTCTGTTGATCAAAAAATTTGTCAACCTTTCATACCAAGCTCTAGGAGCTTGTTTCAAACCATACAAAGCTTTGTGCAATTTGTTCACAAAATCAGGATGTTTAGGATCTTCAAAACCTTTAAGCTATTCAGCAAAGACTTCTTCATTGAGATAGTCATTCAAAATACTGTTTTAACATCCATTTGGTACAATTTAAAATCAAGCAGGCAAGCAATTGCAAGTAGTAATTTGATTGACTCAAGTCTAGCTACTAGTGCAAAGGTTTCATCAAAGTCTATGCCTTTTACTTGTGTGTAACCTTGTGCAACTAGCCTAGCCTTATTTCTTACTACTTGTCCACTTTCATCAGTTTTATTTTTAAATATCCATTTAGTTCCAATGACATTTGCATTTTCTGGCCTAGGAACTAATTCCCATACTTCATTCCTTTTAAACTGATTAAGTTCATCTTGCATAGCTTGAATCCACACATATTCTTTTAAGGCTTTTTTTTTTTTGTTTCAACTAAAGAAACATAACATGCAAATCTTGCTTGATTTCTTACCTTGCTCCGAGTCTTCATCATGCTATCTGGTGTTCCTATGATAGAACTTGTTGGATGTGCCTTACGAATCCATGTGGGTGGATCTTTCTTTTCATCTTCATTCCTGATTGAATTTTTGTTCAAATATGAGTTGTCAGATGTTACTTTTACATCGGGTGTAACAGCAATTGTTTCCTCTTTCATAATAGAATCTTTTTTATTGTTGCTATCTGAATCTGACTTCTCTGTATCATCTTTGAAGTTGGTTATGCTTTCCTCTTGTGAGTACTTTGCATAATCGTCTAGATCATCAAATTTTATGTTTGCAGATTCCATGACTGCCTCAGTTCTCATATTATAAACTCAAAATGCTTTGCTATTTTGAGCATATCCCACAAAGACTCCTTCATCACTTCTTGGATCTAATTTTCCTAACTGCTCTCATCATTTAAGATATAACACCTACATCCAGAAACATGAAAATATTTCAAATTTGGTTTTCTACCTTTCAAAATTTCATAAGGTATCTGGTTAGTGCCAGGTCTAAGAAAAACTCTATTTGAAATATAACAAACAGTGCTTATTGCTTCAGCTCTTAGTCTATTGGTCAACGTTTTGCTATTGAGCATCACTTTAGCCATCTCTTGAAGAGTTATATTCTTCCTTTCCACAATGCCATTCTGCTCAGGGGTTTTAGGAGTCGAAAATTCGTGATCAATTCCATGATATTTGCAAAAGTCAGCATAGCTAACGTTTTCAAACTTCTTTCCATGATCACTTCTTATCCTCATAATCCTGCCAATGTTCCTATTTTGCTCATTTTCAAGTTTAACACAAAGATTCCTGAAAGTTTCAAAAGTGTCAAATTTTTCTTTAATGAAATCAACCCAAGTATATCTAGAAAAATCATCCACACAAGCAAATATGTATCTTTTACCTGTAAAGCTTTCAATTTGCATAGGACCCATAAGATATATGTGAAGCAAATCAAGTATTTTGGATGTGCTAAGATGTGGATTTGATTTGTATGAACTTCTAATTTGTTTTCCCATTTGACATGATCCACAAATTCCATTAACTTTGTCATCAAGTTTAGGAACTCCTTTTACAGCACCTAATTTAGTTAATTTAACCACGTCTTTGTAATTTAAGTACCCTAATTTTTGATTCCACAATTCCAAATCTGAAATCCTAGCTTGAAATGCAATATTTACCAAATAACAATTATCCGAAGATCTATTACCTTCTAGAATGCATTTACCAAAATTATCTAAGACCGTGCATTTGTTTTGTGTGAAATTAACAATATACTTGTCATCACAAATCTGACTAATACTAATATGATTAGCTTTCAAACCTTTAACTAGCAAGACATTTTGAAAATTGGGTAGGCCTTTGACATTCAAGGTGCCTTTACCAATGATCTTACTCTTTGCTCCATCTCCATAGGTGACATTACCATCCTTGCATGCTTTAAAATCTGTTAAAAATTGTTTATTTCCAGTCATGTGCCTGGAACAACCACTGTCAAAATACCACAAATCATTAGATGATTGGTTAAGAGTAGTAAGAGCAACATGACATATTGTCTTGTCTTTTTTAACCCACTGCTGTTGTGATTTTGGTAACAGTTTGTATTGTTTTGATCTTTTATGCAAAAGATTCAACAATTTAAAGCATCTAGGTCTAATATGTCCCTTTTTTCACAAAAATAACAGGTTGGAATGATTTTTTTTTTTACTTTTTTAGGACTGGATTTGAAGGAACTCAAATGAGAGACAAATGTCTCACTGCTCTTGGAATTAGGACTTGACTTTAAAGAGTTAAGTTTAGAATTCTTACCTGATGTTGAGGCTTTCACAAAAACTGTTTTTGATGAAGATGCAACATTACCTTCTGTGAACCCCAATCCATGTTTATTGGAGTTGTCTCTTCCAAGACTCAAAACCTGATCAAGTTTGACTGTTCTAATTTTGAGTTGATTAACACACTTCCTCCTTTCAACCAATTCTGTTGTGATTTTCTCAATATGTGCTATTTTATCTGTCAAAACAGTATCCAACTCCAAGATATGATTTTCAACATAGGATTTTTCACATTCTAGCACCTTAATCTTCTTCTTCAAGATTTTGATTTCTTCCTTCTGATTCAGCCATTCGCCATAAAGTGCGTTGTATGTCTCTTGCAACTCATTATAGTATTCTGGTCCATCTTCTTCATCAGAATGATCAATACTAGTTCTGTAATTTTTTGTTATATCAGACATAACAGCTTTCCCTTTATTAGCTGCAGATGCAGTAAATGCAACAAAATTGCTCATGCAATTTTGATCTTCTGAATCCGATTCTGATTCATCACTCCGGGTTATTGTCAGGCTTTTGTTCTTTTTCTTGAGATTAGCACATTCAGACTGAATATGCCCATAGCCAGAACATTCATAACACTAAATCTGTCCTTTCTTTTTAGGTTGGTTTGGTTTCCTCTTGTCACTCTCCTCGCTGAACTTTCTGAATTTTGCTTCACTTGAGTTTGATGGCTTTCCTTGATTCTTTTTCCTGAAATTTCTTTTCATAAACTTCACATAATTTCTTGTTAGAAAAGTAATCTGTTTAGAATTAGTTTCATCAAGCTCATCATTACTTTCCTTATCAGATTTTTCAGTTTTGACATTGAATGCAATACTTTTACCTTTTTGCTTCCTAGTACTCTGATTAATTTCAAAGTTTTGGAGAATGCCAATCAGTTCATCAACCCTCATCTCATCAGTGTTTTTAACTTCCTCAATGGCTGAAATTTTAAGTTGAAATTTATCTAGGACAGACCTAATTATTTTGCTAACAAATTCTGCATCAGTTAAGGTTTTTCCAAGCATGTATACCGAATTTGTGATATGAAATATCTTAGAGTAAAACTCAGAAATCGATTCATTTTCATGCATCATTAAATTTTCAAAATGAGAATGAAGTCTCATCAATTTAAATCTTTTAATTGATGCTGTACCTTCATGTTTTATCTCAAGTATATCCCATGCTTTTCTGGCCAATTTGCATCTAGAAATCTGTCCAAAATTGTTTAATTCTACTGCAAAAAATATTGTATTGAAAGCCTTTAAATTCCAGCTAGAACGTCGGTATTCTTCATCAGTACATTCATCTTCAGGTTTGGGTTCGGAATCACCAAAAGCATTCAACTTTGTTGGTGGTGTCCATCCTTTAAGCACACTAGTCCATGCCCTGTCATCAAGAGATTTGATATACATCATCATTCTTACCTTCCAATATGAGTCATTGCTATCATCAAGAATAAGTGGATGTGTTCCGGATACTCCATTGTGAATAAACTCCATCCTTCCATACCAATGTGATTCTTTTCCTCACTTGTCTATTAGTGAACCTGCTCTGATACCAATTGTGAGTTTTGGAAGTATGCAGTTATAAGATTTATAACAGTAAACTGTAAAGTAAATCAGCACAGGAGGATTTTTACGTGGTTTGGTTAGAAAACCTGCATCCACGGATAGCTATAAAGCTGCAATTCACTAAGTTCTTGTTTGTACAATCTTTAGAACCTTTTACAGTGCTGACTCACCCTTACACACTGACCTAGTCTTTGTAAAATAAAATCTTCGCAAAGATCATAAACTCCAGTGACACTGCCCACTCTCTGTCGCAGATAACTTAACAACACACTGTTAAGTTATACATAACAACTAAGTCTGACACTGAATTACATAAACACTTAACCCGTAAGTTATCCCAAATGTCTACTAACTCACACAGACTTACTTAACAACTCATGTACGATTTTTATCTCTCATACATGTATCAAAGACTCAACAAATCAATAAAGCATTCTTATTTACATTGAAGCTCTTCTCTCAATTGATAGAATGCCGAAACCAAGACTCTCCCAACACAACCAAATCAGCCAACTCGCTAACTTGAAAAACCACATTATGTAATAACATTGTGTGTGTGTGTGTTATATATATATAGTGGGAGGTCTGACCGAAATCTCCTAGAAATCCTGTAAAGATCTCACTCAAAATCACATTAAGATTAGGAGAAATAAAATAGGAAGGAATATAATTAAACTCCTAAAGGAATTAGAACAAATAAATATTCTCCTATTGTAATTAGGATACAAGGTACTATATCCTAATCTAAAGAGATATTTATTATAAATCAAATACTTCCTAAAATATAATTCTAGAAATAGTAAAATAAGAACCAAACTAATACTCTTATTTTATCACAAGTTGAACAAAATATATAAATGTATATATGTATATATATATATATATATATATATATGTATGTATATATGTATATATGTATGTATATATATATAGTAGGAGGTCTGACCGAAATCTCCTAGAAATCCTGTAAAGATCTCACTCAAAATCACATTAGGATTAGGAGAAATAAAATAGGAAGGAATATAATTAAACTCCTAAAGGAATTAGAACAAATAAATATTCTCCTATTGTAATTAGGATATAAGGTACTATATCCTAATCTAAAGAGATATTTATTCTAAGTCAAATACTTCCTAAAATATAATTCTAGAAATAGTAAAATAAGAACAAAACTAATACTCTTGTTTTATCACAAGTTGAACAAAATTCATCATGTGCATGGCACATACATGTTGACACCAACAAATGCAATATATAATCATTTGAAAGTACTTTTGATTAATAATTAATGTTAAAAAATTACAAAACTACATTTGCGGTGCTCTTCATTTAACTCATGTATAAATAAATATTTAAGAAATTAAATTATTTGTTAACAATTAGGTGAAAGAGATGGTGAGGAGGCTACCTTATCAAGGCCTAATGGCACAACAAAGGTTATGAACTGCTATTTGATGAGTATCCAAACAATGGTGTAATGACAGTTGGGTGTTTTCAGTGGCGGTAATAACATTTATGGGAATGAGAGAAGAAATTACAGGGATCAATGCAATTGAGTGGCTAGAGAGTAAACCAAAAATGGTTAGGGCAACAAATGTATTGGATCGTTTAATGGATCATGTTATGACCCATCAAGTATATATATTGCCATTTGTATGAATTAATTAATTAAATCCTTTTTGAAACTTCTGCTACCATTAATGATATTAGTTAATATCAAATTACTTGCTTATTCTCCTGATTTAATACTTAAAGCCTGAGCAAACGAGAGAGAGATGACATGTGGCCTCTAGCGTGGAATATTACATGAAGCAATACGACATCTCTAGAGAGTAGACGATTGAAAAATTACAAACCATTTTTACAAAAGCATGGAAGGATATAAACAAAGAGTGCATGAGACCGATGGCTATTTCAATGCAAATCCTCATCGGAAAAGCTGACCTTGTGCATCTTGTAGAAGTTAGTTACAAAAGCTCAGTTGGATACACAAACTTAGAGTATCTCAAGGATTACATATACAAACTCTTCATTAATTATTAGACTATTATGAATAGAAGTTAGAAAAATTGTTAGCTTGTTATTGTTAGTTTGTTACTGTTGCTTAGTTACTGCTGGTTAGTGAGTGTAAGTGCCAGCTGTAAACTTTGTTAGTATAAATTGTCATATACGCTTGATCATTAGTAGAATAACAAGAAAACAAGTTTGATTTTTTTTTCTTCTCTCTTTCTGTTTTAACATGGTATCAAAGCCTTCTAGAGTTTTCATGGCAAGTCCTCATAGTCAGTTTCTTAGAAACACCAATTTTCCAGGAAATTCAACTTTTATTGAATAAACAAATAATTCTTAAAATACAATTCCTCCAAATCTAAATTCTAGTTCTTTTGATTCTTCAAATGTGTTGCTTTCAACAACATTACCTTTAACCCTACCAGTTACAACAATCAAGCTTTAGAGGAACAATTATGGTTTCTGGAAGCTGCAAATCTTGTCAATTTTAAGAGCTTTTGATCTTGAAGGTTTTGTTGAAACAACTCGAACTTGTCATCCTTCAATGTCACAGTTCAAGATCCAGCAAATCTAGTTGCAACGGAGACAATTGCATG
Source organism: Boswellia sacra (assembly GCA_013180625.2). Taxonomy (NCBI): domain Eukaryota; kingdom Viridiplantae; phylum Streptophyta; class Magnoliopsida; order Sapindales; family Burseraceae; genus Boswellia; species Boswellia sacra. The sequence continues at coordinate 53,586 of SNVD02003973.1, forward strand.
GATCAATCAAGATTATTTGATCTGGAAGCGAATTGATCAATTCATTATTAGCTGGCTACTGTCTTCGATCTCTAAATCCATGTTTGGCTATGTGGTTAGATGTGTTACATCTTTGGAAGTCTGGAGTACACTTGAGCATCTACATCAAATAGAATCGAAAGAATGAGCCATGCATATCAAGCATTAACTTTAAGCTACAAAGAAGGGTTCACTTTCAATTTTAGAATACGACCTGAAGATGACGTCATTTGCTGATACTTTGTGTGCTATTGGAAATCTAATAATTGACTTAGATCTATTGTTACACATTGTTGATGGTCCTGGACCTGGGTATGGTGCAATTGTATTTAACATTACTTCTAAAGCTGGTTATATTTCATTAAAGGAAGCTCAATATCAATTACAGAGCTATGAATTGTGTTTGGAGCAACATAATACTAGTCAGATTATTAGTGTTAGTTCTAGTGTTAATGTTGCTAGTAGAATGTCTCAATCTTCACAGATGATGAATGCCTCCAGTTAGAATTATTCATATGGCAGAGTTTTTGCTAATCAATTTGCTAGAGGAAGAGGCCAAGACAAAAATTTTTTTGGTAGAGCTATGAATATTAGAAGTGGTTCTCCTAATGCTAATAATGGCTCTCAAGGTCAATTAGAACATGGTTTTAATAAACCAATTTGTCAATTATGTGCTAAGCCTAGACATACAACATTAAAATGTTATTGAAGATTTGATGTAAGCTTCAGGGGGCCTCCACAGAACACAGATAATCAATCTAATTCACCACAGTAGGGTACCAGCTCAAATCATCAAGTGTTTATAGCATATCCTTCCACTGTTGCTGACGTTTCGTGGTACCTAAACACTAGTGCTACTGATCATATTACATCTGATATCAATAATCTTTCTATCAAATCTAAGTATAATGGCAATGAGACAGTACAGGTTGGTAATGGTAATGCTCTTTTGATCTCCCATATTGGATCCAATAAAATCTTTTGTTCTTATGCAGGAAAGAGTTTAGCCTTGAGTAAAGTTGTTTGTGTTCTATCCATAACAAAGAATTTGCTAAGTATTTCACAGTTGACAAAAGATAATGGTGTGATTGTTGAATTTCACTGCATTGTTGATGAACACTTAAATATGCATGTTTAATAAGAGTTTAGTTCATCATATTGCATTAATAGTGTCATTAAATTCCTCAACTTAAGCATATTTGTAGCATTTGCATCTTTGGAATTAATTTCTCTTAATTTTGGTTTTGTTACAGGTTCGGTAAAATGGGCATAACTCTCTATTTATAGATCAGAATGGTGCAATTCTTAATGTTTTGGAAAGCTGATTTAATTGTCTACAAGATTGCATTTCACAAGCATCATCAAATTCGGGCTCTTAGTGGACCAAAATTGGGCTTGAAGTGAACCCATCTACAGTCTCGGCCCAGTCTGACCAGGCCTCAGTATTTGGACCGTATCTCTCAAATACGTATCCAAATTGTGCAAATCAATATGTTCTAGAAAGCTGAGAGAAATATCTACAACTTTCATGAAGAAATGTGATTAAAATTCTCAACATTTCAATGTCAAAATTGATGGTCAAAGTCGGTGCCTAATGATCCCAATTGTCAAAGATATTTACAACTAATATTTGACAATTATGCCCTTGTAATTTGACAAGTTTGCCCCTGGATGTATCTATAAATAGAGGTGCCTTGTGACCCATTAGGGCATCTTGGCCTTGGCTGGAACATTTTGGCTTTGGCTAGGATCTTGTATTGTGTTTTGTGTGTTTATGTTATTAATGAATTTCCTTTTTCTTGCATTTTATTTTCTTTCTATTATAATGTTCTTCTAATTTCTCTTTTGCTAAGGTGAAAGGGTGAAACCCTTGATATGAGAATAAGGATTCTCTAACCCTTAATATGTGCTTAATAATCTTAATCTTATAATGTTTATTCAATATGATTTATATTTAATTTCTTAATCAATCTTGACACCACTCGTAAAGTGGAGGTCTTGATCCATTGTCGACAATCCTTGGCACATCAAATGCTTGGATCCTTTCTAGATGATGTATGGTTCTTCCTTACCGACACGAATCTAGTTAGGAACCTTGATTTGTTGTAGACATATGGTGATTGGCACATTGGATGCTTGAACCCATTTACAAGAAGTGGTATAAATATTGGTAATGAAACAAATATAATTCATATAACTAAAATGGGTTAATTATCCTTATTTGAAATATCAAGGGCGGATCCCCTAACCTTAGCCTTCATTGTTATTGTGTTAATTCCTCTTGTATTTTAATTATTCTATTGTTTATGAACTTTTTATTTTATTTACTATGGTAGGTTCTACCACCTTATGAAATTGTTCTTTAATTTACTATGGTTGGTTATACCACCTATTTCCATGGATGGTTTTACCTCCTCTTGCTTTTTGTTTTATATTTGAATGATCGGTAATACCGCCTACCATCTTACATATTTATTGATATTATCTTGTCATCTCCTTGAATCATCCATATCACATTTGCTTAGCTTATAATTTGTAACGCTTAAATCCCCTTCCTCGTGGATCGACCCCGGTCTCACCGGGTTTTATTACTTCGACACTCCTATACTTGGGAGACAATCCTTTTTCGGATGTGTCAATTGTGTTGTTAAGGATCAAGCTTCAAGGCTTCTAGTATTTTAGGGAATACTTGAAGGTGGATTGTATAAGCTTCAAGACTTTAGTATTTTTGCTTCTTCTATAGCAAACTCTCACTAAGCTAATAATGTATCACAAGCTCCAATAACTTTGCTGTCTAATATGGTGAATTCTTGTATCTCTTCTTGTGATGGCTCAACTGATTTCCAGTTCCTGATTGTGTTCTTTGGCATCAAACATTGGGTCATCCTCATTTTCGAGTGCTTGATCATGTAGATAAAACTACAAAGCTATTCTCTTCTTCATTCAATAAAAATTTGGTTTGTCATTCTTGTTAGTTTGGGAAGCAATGTCATGATGTATATCCTATTTCTGTTTCTAAATCCAAGTCTCTATTTGAACTTATTTTTACAGATGTTTGGGGGCCAACACCTCTTACTTCAGTTGATGGCTATCGATATTACCTTCTGATTGTTGATGATTTTAATAGATATACCTAGATGTTTTCCCTTAAAGCTAAATTTGAAGTATCAGGTTTCTTTCAACAATTTCTTACCTTAGTTGAAAGACAAAATGATGCCAAAGTTAAGTGTGTTCAATCAAATTAGGGTGGTGAGTTTCAATCCTCGACTCCACTTCTTGCTAAGCTAGGCATCACATTTCGTCATCCATGCCCATACACGTATCAACAAAATGGGTTAGTTGAAAGAAAGCATAGGCATGTTGTTTAGACAGGTTTAACTCTTCTTGCTCAAGCTTCTAAGCCATTATCTTACCGGTGGTTTGCATTTACAATAGTTGTATATCTTATAAACAGATTATCAACTCCTTGTTTACATTATTCCTCTCCTTTTCAAGTGTTGTTTCATGTTTCTCCTTCTCTAAAGCATCTCAAAGCTTTTGAATGTGCTTGTTTCCCAAATTTGAGGCCATATCATGCTACTAAGTTTTCTTTTCATTCATCTCTTTGTGTTTTTCTTGGCTATAGTACTGCTCATAAGGGTTATTTATTTTTAACTCAGGTAGAATTTATGCAGCTCAAAGTGTCATTTGATGAATCCATCTTTCCTTTTAAAAGTGTTGCCTTCCTTCCTTTAACTTGTTCATCTTCTTCTCCTACTACTAATTCAAATATTAACTCCTCTGGTCCTTGGATATTTCCAATTATTTCCTCTTGTAAACCTTTATCTCCTACTACTATTTTCCTTCTACATCTATTATTCCACCTATTGTTGATTCTTTCCCAAAAAATTCACAGTTTTTTAATCTAGAAAATGAACTTGAACCTACCAATATTCCTACTACTGATTCATTTACTACTTCGCCTATTCCTTCATCATCTTCTCTAGCATTATCTACTCATTCTCCTGTTTCTTCATCCATTCCTTTAAGGAATACTCATCATATGATTACATGGTCAAACAATGGTATATTCAAACTTAAACTTTATTTTTGTAACTCAAATTCTACCTCATTAACTACTACACCTAATTCTATTGATGAAGCTCTTAGTGATCCTCATTGGTTAGCAGCTATGCAAGAAAGGAGTTTAATGCTTTGAAGGCCAAGAAAACATAGACTTTAGTACCAACCACACTGGATAAGAATATTGTTGATCATAAACAGGTTTTCAGAGTGAAATACAATACAGATGGCAGTATACGAAGGCACAAAGCCCGATTAGTTGCAAAGGGATTTTAGCAGATTCTAGGAATTTATTATTTTGACACTTTTAGTCTTGTTGCTTGAATGGTTCTTTCCTTGGCTGTCACTTTTAAATGGGATATCTAACATATAGATATTAACAATGCGTTTTTTAATGGTGAGTTAAAAGAAACAATTTATATGTCTCAACCAATTGGTTTTCTCGATCAACATTTTCCTTATCATGTTTGTCAGCTATGAAAATATCTTTATGGACCGAAGCAAGCTCCTTGAGCTTGGTTTGATAAGCTCAAAGGAGCTTTGATTCACTGGGTGTTTGTGATGTCGTCATCAGATAGTAGTTTATTTCTCCGCAAGTCTAAGGATGACAAGTTTATTTTGCTATTAATCTATGTTGATGATATTCTTGTCATAGGAGATGATGCTACACAGGTTCAGGAAGTCATTTCTGATTTAAATAAAACTTTTGCATTGAAGACACTTGGGTCAGTTACATATTTTCTTATCTTTGAAATTGAAAGAACAAAAAATTACTTGTTGCTGTTATAGACTAAATCTGCTGCAAATCTCTTGGAAAAGTGTAATATGTTTGAAGCCAAGCCAACTCTAACACCTATGCTACCAAGTGCCAAACTCTCTGCAGATGATGATGTTGCTTTTTGTCAACCTAGTTTATATAGAAGTGTTATTGGTGCACTTCAGTACTTATGCTTGTCAAGACCTGATATTTCTTATCCAGCTAACAAGCTTGGTCAGTTTGTTCAAAATCCAGCCATATCTCATTTACAACCATGCAAAAGCGTTCTTAGATATGTTAACTGGACTTTGAGTTATGGTTTAATGTTTAAGCTAATGAAATCATTCACTTTGTCTGGTATTAGTGATGTTGACTAGGCTAGTTCAGTGGATCATAGAAAATCTACATCAGGCTATTACATTTTCTTTGGAGAGAACTTGATCTATTGGAGTTCTAAAAAGCAAAAGTAGTGGCCAAGCCTTGCACAAAATCTGAGTATCATTCCTTGTCTTCAGCAGCTACAGAATTGGTTTGGTTACAAGGATTGCTCTGAGAATTCAATTTCAAACTTTCAAACATTCCTGTTTATGGTGTGATCATAAGAGTGGATAGTCATTGGTAGCTAATCTTGTGTTTAATGCTAAAACGAAACGCATAGAAGTGGATGTACACTTTATTAGATAAAAAGTCTAATCTAAGCAGCTAATGGTTCAACATGTTTCCATTTAGTTTCAAGTTGCAAAAATTTTGACTAAAGCACTTTCAAGTCCTAGATTTGCATATCTCAGAAAAAAACTTGCATTCCATTCATCTTTTGAATATTAAGAGGACAACAAGCTTGTTGATTGAGTTGCTTAACACTCAGCTCAGCTACGCTTGAGAGGTTTATTACACTAATATGAATAGGAGTTAGAAAAACCACTAGTTTGTTATTGTTAGTTTGTTACTGTTGGTTAGTTACTCTAGTTAGTGAGTGTAAGTGCCAGTTGTATACTTTGTTAGTATAAATTGTCATAAACGCTTGATCATTAAGAGAATAACAAGAATACAAGTTCTATTTTTTTTTCTCTCTTTCTGTTTTAACTATCATTGATAAAACTCCCATATAAAACTACTTTTCTTTGAAATGATAGAGTCTCCTCACTATATAGAGTTGATAGATATACTCTGTCATAATAATAGTGGAAGACAGTAGCTCTGATCCTTTTCTTCGAGGTTTGTCCAACATGATTCCCTAGTTATCAATGTGTACTTAATCAATTGTAATGTTAGCATACTTGATCTTGCGATTATTAAAATAAGGTTTGAAAGAATTTATTTTCTTTCTAGGGTTGCGTTTAATATATAATTGGTTCATTAGTTAATTGTGTTTGAATGTAGGATGAAACTGGCAAACTACACGTTACATGCATTAATAGGTTTAATCCATCTAATTGCATTTGAATTCCTATTAAGATTTAATAGAGCCATAGTTTTCTTATATAAACTCTATATGAGAACAAACATCAATCAATTGAGAAGTTATTAATATACAGTTATTATAATTTGCTAATAATTTCAAAATTAAATTAACAGATAAGTGTTTGCAGATGTCGTGAGTTGTAAAAGTATCTTTCCAATCTCCATTTGCCAGAAGTCTTTTGCAACTTGGAAAGTTTTTCATATGGTATATACATGAAACTTTTTTAAGTTCTCAAAAATTAGTAGTCTAAAAAGCAATTTTTTTAAGGTTTAAAGCTTTATATATAATTAAGCATATTTGGCCACTTCGGATAAAAATCAAAGTGTCAAAAACAAATATTTTGTCTGGACTTACTTTTTTTATACCTATTTATAATTTTTATTTGTATATTTATAACTTTACTTAAACTCCCGTATAAACAAAAGGTTGAAAACAACCTTTTTTAAAGGAATTTATAACCTTTATGCTAACTCCCCTAAAAAAAAAGGTTGAAAACAACTTTTTTTAAAGGAATTTATAACCTTTATGCTGGGTTCTCCATCTCTTTGGGTGGAAACCGTTATTTGGACTTAACCCAATTCATTTCATTTGTAATCCATGAAAGATTATAAGAAAACAAAAGGCAAAAGACAAAGTAAAGGTGGGGCCTCGCGCATACGAGAGGTAGTTAGTGAAAAGAATTGAAGAGAGAAAATGAAGTTGGCCAAGAGCTTGGAAGGAGAATTTGGGATTAGGGATTCAAACTTGAAAGTTTAGAATGAAAACAAATAAATTAACTTTGAATAAGCTCAAATTTAGAGAAATAGAATTTACTAATATTTTCTTCTTGGTTTGAGATAAAAGGTTTAAAACTTAGTTTTAAGTTATGAGTTTTGATACAAAATTAATTTTAAGAGTTACAAATACAATAATAGCATAAGTTACAAACCTTATTATTTATAACGTACATGTTTTTATTAAGAATATTATGACTTAGGAGTTACAAGAGATTTAATTTGTAACTTACTTGGCTAAGAGACTACTATGTAAAGGAGTCTCAACGGTTCTAACAGTATAATGATATACTCTGATTATTTTTATGATTTTGAGCAACCGCAACACATGAAGATAAGTTATTTTCTTCGGGTGATCGTACTCATTAAGAAGATAGACTGTGAGCACTGGGTTGTATCTTGGAGCCATTGAGTACCGATATGACCCGCACGAGGGGAGGACTCTTTGACTTTAGGACAATGCCTTAACTTGCCTCCCAAGTCCTCAAACCTCATATTTCTTACTTTACCTCCTTACTTGTTCTATTTATTTGGTTTATTGTTTTGTTAATCTAATTTATATTTTATTATTTCTTCAATATGTTGTTGTTTGATTATATTATTTAAATTTATTATAAATATTCCCAGCAATCTAAAGCAAAAGAGTATCCACTACAACAAAGAGAACTTTTTACGGCGGGCTAAAACAGCCGTAAAAACACTTTTACGGCAGTTGTGCGACGGTTCACAACCGTCGTAAAAACAACCACAGTAAAAGCTTTTACGACGGTTTTTGTCCACCGTAAAAAATCTTTTAGAGCGGTTTACTTGTTCGACGCAAAAAACAAATGACGAAACTGTATCTTTTTATGATGAACAGTAAACCGTCGTAAAAACACATACAACCATCGTAAATAATAATCCCAAATTATTTTACGTCGACCACGAAAATGACGTAAAAAATTCCTTTTTTCAGCTTTATTGTTTTTGCTATTTTATATTTATTTACTATTTACAAAATAATTAACATGTCTCAAAAAAATATTTTGATATGCCAATCATGGCTTGTGAAACATAATAGAAAAAGAATGAACTTCAAACTATGTAGGTAGATGTACATTGTTGTGCTGGTAACTGGATAATATTTATAGAAAACAGAAAAAAATTCAATAAACTTTGAACTATAACTAAAATTTTATTTTCTATACAACCATTTGAACTAGTAAACAAGTTGGAGCTATAAGAAAACTAAAAAGTGATTATTACAAGCATTTAAACATTGCCAATTAATCGGGGTTGACAAAAATGCTTAACAATTTGTAGAAATTAAACTGTTTACTCCTGTCTGCAGAAAATCTTCAGAAATGGTTGAGGCAGCATGGCCTACCTCTTGATGATTGGTACATATATCTCCATCATCATGAGTTGATCTTTAGCTTGTGATTTTATTCATCAATAACAGAACTAACAAGAATATAGACAACTCAAGCATAAACATAGGAAGTGTCACTCGTTCAACAATTTGTTGCCACCTGAAAGAAAATGCAAAGCTTAAACAAACTTTAAACCCACATAAATTATTAGTAATCCATCAGTAGCATAGAACCCTAATCATAATCAAGCATGAAAGCCTCTAATGTGATAAAGCAACTAATTACATGGTCAAATTTGTATGTAAAAGCAAGAGATCCGGAAAAGATGCATGCTTTTATTGCATATGAAAGAATAACATGATGATAGATGAAAGCAAAAGAGGAATATGCTGGCAACACGTTTATCCAAGTCCTCCAATCATACAAAAAGTCATGCCATCTACTTTAATAAAGCAACTCAATATAATATGCAATTGCTTTATTAAAATGCAAACACACATAATATCAAACACATAATCTTTCACGTTTCATAATTGATTAATATAAGCTTTCAAGTTCTCATTACTAAGCCTCACAATTGAACAAGAAATGACAATTGGTGCCATGATCCAATTGCAAGAAAAAGAAAAAGACACAAAACCACAATTGCTTGAAAAAAAAAGGATAATAGGTTGATAAGGTGCATATTCAGCTTGAGTCAGCAACTTAATTCCCTTTTCTTTTACGTTTTATTACAACCAGTAAAATTTATTACTTGAGAAAAATGGTAATTAATCCTTTTTAGTCGTTATATGTGCATACTTTATAGCCAGGATAAAATAATTTTAAATCATAAAATGTTTAATACCTGTCCTCCATCCAAGCAACACTATACAAGTCACCCAAACAGGTTTCATATTCAAGGGGAGGAGTAGGATTCTCTCCAGGGCAATAGGTTCCCCAACTGCTTTCCTCTGTATTAGCTACTGTGGTTGCGTAAATATTCAAAACCTTAGGAGGAAGACCCTCAAAGATATCGCCAGATTCACAGGCTTCAAGATAAAATACCTACAGTTTTATAGATGTAGCCCATCAAAGGTTTCAAGTTTTACTACAATCAGTAAAAAAAATGAAAGAACTCAAAAAGCACCAACCTCATCACCTCACGAGCGAGCCCGCTCCCTCAACGGTCTGAGAGCTTCTACAGGCTTTAAAACTGCACAGCCAAACCATATTCCAAAAACAACCCGAAGCAAAAGCCATAATTTCCTCCTCCTTTGAAACCATAACAAACCCAAACCTTCCCAGGTAACCATATCAAACCCTCCTTAGAAAATAACAAAATCAAGCAGAATTCAAGTTTGAAACAACACTTTGAACCACAAGCTGACAATTTCCATGAATAAGAAGGGAAAAAAGCAGAAGCCCAGATGAAAATAACACAAACCCACCTTTCATGAATTAAAAGGTAGTTTTTTTTTTCTTTTTGCTTCAAATGGAATCAAACATTCGAAGCAACCACCAAACAAAAAACAAGAGTTAGATAATGGAAAGTGAGAGCTCAACTGACTGAAAGTTATTAAATTAACTAATACATAACCAATCAATCAAGACCGTCCCTAGTAGTTTCGGACTAGAAGCTGTACACCTTAAGCAAGCAAATGAGTTAGACTGAAGGTAAGACTTTGGGTAGTTTTGTTTCCTCAATTGAAAGCTCTCTCTCTCTCTCTCTCTCTCCCCCCATCCCCCCCCCCCTCTTCCCGTTGTTTGTTGATCTTATTCTTCATTGACAATTTGAGTCCGATTTGGATTGGGAGAATCCGACCGGTTGAATTGGTTGCCAGTCAGTGGGCCGAAAGCGAGACTGGAGTCGATTTTAATTTGTTGGAGGAGTTCCATTTACAGTTGGCTTTGGCAATAAGCGTGTTGGATCCAGACGCCAGAGAGGAGGCTGAATCGGCTCAGATCAACACCGCCAAGCGGATGAGCCTCGGTTGCCACTCGGCTTCCGTTACTAATACACAACATCTCCACAAAACCAATACATAACATCTCCACAAAACCCATCACCAAAAGTCAATGATCCCCGATATACGATAAAATACAAGAACACAACACAACCCATCTGAAATACGAGATTGTAACAATGAATTCAGATCGAGATAGTAGCATACCTGAGATCGAGAGAGTGAGATTATGAGTAATAGCCGATACGAAAGCGATTGAGAAGCGACTTTTGTTCAGTGAAGAGCCGATGGAATTACAGTTTTGTAAAGAGGAAGGGTTTGGAAATGCAGGAAATTGGCATCGTGAAGTGATCGAAAAGCAAGACGAGGTAGGAAATTAAATTGAGAGAATTTCCAAATAGGGGAAATTAAGAAGAAATGAAAATAACATTATAGGGTTAGATGGAAACGATTTAGGGATTTTGTAGGGCCTTTCTATGGCGGTTTAATAAACCGCTTTAAACATGTTCCGTAAACACCGTTTACGGCAGTTTTTAAAAACTGCTGTAAATAAGTGCAGTATATAACTCCCTTTCTTGTAGTGATCTCATATGATTTGTTGGTTATTTGTTTATTGATTGCATATCTTTGTGTTTTTATTATTTGATCACTTATGTCGCACGAAATATTTCGTAATAGTGTGTAAATTCTATTTCTTATTAGATCCATATATATAAGCATCTATATAGATATTAGCTACATCAGTATGTAATTTATATTTTGTTGAATATGAGAGAGGTTTGCAAGTGTGATGGATTGGGTTACTGTTTTATTTGTTTGTTTATCTTATATTGTTATATTGTAGATCTTTGCAAGATCTATCACGGTTTATTTTTTTGTTTATAATTTGAACATAGCTAGCTTGCCTATACTATATATGATTAATGAATTATTCTAGTTTATATTACAGTATATAGTTGCATGTATAAACTTGTTTTAGTTTTGTAAAAATCCATCAAGTGCTTATAAGCTTGAGTGAGTAGATAATGTATGATGCAATATTTTCCTTTTCATTTCTTATGTTTTACTTAAAATGTAGATGTGTAATACTTCTTATCTAATCTATTTTAATGAAATACAAAGGTATGTTAGTTATTTGTATGTTGTGAATAAATATTGTAAATTATATATATTGAATTATTATCGATATATGATTATGAGTAAAATGTTATCATCTATGCTTAACATGTAAATAAAAATTGAAATGCACCTTTATCGTGTTTTAGTACATACTACATGTAGCTAGAAGGAAAAAAATGTCTTATATGTTTTAGAGTCTCTCAAGTACGTGACTATTTCATATATTTTCTTGTGTATTTATTAACCGAATCTTAATATTGTGAAATTGTTAAGCATAAAAGTTGCAGTTGAAACAGTTTGGGCTGAATTGATCGGTAGCATATTTTTCAACAACTATCTTGTAAGTATATTACCCTAAAGATGTCAAGGAGGTAACATAAATATTCTTATTGTTGCTTTATTTCATCTATACAAATACTAATTATATATATTAAAGTTTCTTATTTGTGATATTGGTTACTTATTAAATATATGAGAGTTATGTTTTGTGCATATTGTTATGAATTAGTTAAATATTCAATTTGTATGGTACTTGCACACATTAAATTTTATTACACATTTAAATGCTTATATTAGAAACTCATACACAAGAAACTTATTTAAGGATTCAATATTGAATTTTTTTTCAAAGAATATAGATAAGTTACATTTAGTGGTTTTGTTATCAAAGCCTTTTTTTTTTGAGTTTTTATTATTGTCTAATAAATATTTTAAATATTAAAAATATTGCTAAGTGTAATTATTTTTTATGGTTATAGATTAACTAAGAATGATTTATATATTAATTGAATATGTTATTGCTTTGGAGCTAGCATGCATTTTTAAATGCATTCATAAACTCAAACATTTTTATATGATCTTTGATCTTTATTGCATTTTATTATAAATTGATTAAGAATTTAATTTGTAAGTAACTTGCATATATAAAATTTTATTAAATAATGAAACATGTGTCTTTCAGTGCTTTTAATTAGAAACTTATATGCTTGGTCGTGTGCTATTAATTTATAGTTTCTTGTGGCTACCATTCATATCAGATAATAGTATCTGATAATTGATTACTAGAGTATGTTAAGAAGATTAATTGTTTATTTTGATAACTTATGTGGTTATGTTGAATAAAATTATGGTATAAATGCTAATAATTATTATTTAATCATATATGAGTTATATATTATATTTATTAAAGTAGCAATGAATATTTTGTTAATGTGGGGTTTCAATTTTCAAGAGGATTCAAATTTTTTGTTATTAAACTTTGGACAATAATGATATGAGTTTAGCTGTTATTTCCATGAGTTTTAAAAAACTCAACAAATTAGAGCGTTAATATTTTGTGTAGTTATTATTAATGCATTAATAATTTTATTAATGTGAGAGTTTTCTTTAAATTATGGTTGTTAAAATTTTTATCATATTTTTAGGGAAAAAAGTGATTTTTGTATGATTATTAATTTTTTGTGTATGATTTAAAAATATTATGTATTAAGAAATTTTAAGTTTTTTGTGATTGGATATTTCACATTAACATTCTAAGCTTCACTTATATTATGTTTATGCATTCTAACATTATTTCGTAAGTGTTAATATTATGTGATTAAAAAATAGCTAGTGGAAGCAATTATGAAATATAGAAGACAAGTTCTCAAGGATGAAATCAAGTGAAGTGCAAAATTTATGAAGAATTATAGCATCCTATTTAATTAATTGATTAAATTATCGACGGGGATGTGCTTAAGTCTGAAGAGATCACCTAGGGAAGTAACACAACCTCTGCGATTGGAGATCCCCTGAAGGAGGTTCAATGGGTAGGAACAATCCGTACTGTGTGACTTGTTAAGCACAACTATAATGACATATCTTAGAGGAGATATAATCATGTTCATCTCTATAATAGAGTGCTTGTTATATGTGATGTTAGGAAAAATATTTATCCTAAATGAATCCAAATGCTAGATACTCTTGCGAGAAATAGGTCACATATCCTTTTAACGACTCACCTAAGTGAGAGTATCATGAGGTCCGCGACTGTGAGAATTGGGCTGTTCTCTAAAACTCTCATGAGAATTAAGATTAAGTGCATGGCCATTAATAGCGCTAATTCACCAAAACCATGTCTTCATCGATATTACGTGTGTGATAGTTTGAAGTTTTGTTAAGAAATCGACTTCAAGACTTTGTTCACTCAGGTTTCTTAAATGGATGCTATCTACACTAAGTGTAGGTTTAAATCTGAAAGGTACCTACACCCATTGCATAATAGTAAGTTGCTCTTTATATATATATATATATATGTTATTTTATGAGTATTTTTATCTAAATATTTTATTTTATAAAGCTTTAAAGTTTTAAACCTTTTGTAGAGGACTGATGGAGATAAAAGGTTTAAAACTTAGTTTTAAGATATGATTTATAAGTTTTAATACAAAATTAATTTTAAGAGTTACAAATACAATAGAAGCATAAGTTACAATTCTTATTATTTGTAACGTACATGTTTTTATTAAGAACATTATAGCTTAGGAGTTACAAGAGATTTAATTTGTAACTTACTTGGTTAAGAGACTACTATATAAAGGAGTCTCAAATGTTCCAACAGTATAATGATATATTCTGAGTATTTTTATCATTTTGAGCAACCGCAACACATAAAGATAAGTTATTTTCTTCGGGTGATCGCACTCATCGAGAAGATAGGCTGTGAGTACTGGTTGTATTTTGGAGTCATTAAGTATCGATATGACCCGCACGAGGGAAGGACTCTTTGACTTTAGGACAATGCCATTTACATGCCTCCCAAGTGCTCAAGCCTCATATTTCTTACTTCACCTATTTACTTGTTCTATTTATTTTATTGTTATGTTAATCTAATTTATATTTTATTTTTTCTTCAATATGTTGTTATTTGATTATATTATTTAAATTTATTATAAATTATTCCCAACAATTACGCGTGCCTCTTATAACACAGGCCAAAATTTTTCTAACTTGCTTTTATAGTTTTTATATTTGTTATTTCTTTTGTTATTTGTCTTTTAATAAATTTAAAGTAATATTGATTGTGCATGTGTTCACTAGAAGAAAAATCACCTAAGGCAACAGGCAATTCGCAACGTGCAGCAACCGCAACACATAAAGATAAGTTATTTTCTTCGGGTGATCGCACTCATTGAGAAGATAGGCTGTGAGTACTGGTTGTATTTTGGAGCCATTAAGTATCGATATGACCCGCACGAGGGAAGGACTCTTTGACTTTAGGACAATGCCATTTACATACCTCTCAAGTGCTCAAGCCTCATATTTCTTACTTTACCTATTTACTTGTTCTATTTATTTTATTGTTATGTTAATCTAATTTATATTTTATTTTTTCTTCAATATGTTGTTATTTGATTATATTATTTAAATTTATTATAAATTATTCCCAACAATTACGCGTGCCTCTTATAACACAGGCCAGATTTTTCGAACTTGCTTTTATAGTTTTTATATTTGTTATTTCTTTTGTTATTTGTTTTTTAATATATTTAAAGTAATATTGATTGTGCATGTGTTCACTAGAAGAAAAATCACCTAAGGCAACAGGCAATTCGCAACGTGCACGTTGTGCACGTTGCAAAATCTATCTTTTGGCAACGTGCAAAAATGCACGTTGCGGAAACATAGTTTTAACAATGTGCACATGATGCACGTTGCGAAAACTAGGCTTCTGCAACGTGCATGTCTTGCACGTTGCAAAGACCTAAACTTAAGAATAAATTAAATTATTAATATAATTTTATTGTTAAATAAATATATAGACAATACCAGATAACTAATAAAAAATTAGTCAATCTATTTAAAAAGAGAAATGAAAACGATGACGTTTTGGTCTTGTAGCGGTATGCAATTTAGCCACAAACTCAATTAACTCACCATAAATCAATCTAATTCAACCCAAATTGAACCCTAAAATCGTGGCTCCCCTCTTTACCGTTGTAGTGTCGACCTTCCTCGTGTTCCAAACTCATCTATCTAGCTAGTGGCTAGCCTCTCACGTTCACCATGTAGCTCCCTCCTTGGACCTTCTCTGTCACGCTTGCCTCATCTTCACCTTCTCTATCAAGCTTGTAGATCCCTCCTTGTAGGAGCACGAGACTTAGTCAAGTTAAACTGAGAGAGGGATAACTTGTTTTGGATTCTGCTGCTGCTCTGGAATCATTTCCTAAAGACACCTCAGCTGGATCTACGTGCAGGTACGTCTAGTTTTTTACGTTAGTTTCTTATATTTTCTTGGTTTGGATTCGGGATTACTGGACACTAAGAATTGTTGTTTGTTTCTTCTTCGTTTATTTGTTTTCATTTTCATTCTTAATGGAGTTGATGATGATGAGGCACAACGACATCGTCCAGCATCCATAGATCAACAGATTGTGATCTGCACTCAGACCTGCAATTGGCCTTGCTGCTGGATGGCCAGCTAGTGGCTAGCCTCTCACGTTCACCTTGTAGGTCCCTCCTTGGACCTTCTCTCTCACGCTTGCCTCCTCTTCACCTTCTCTGTCAAGCTTGTGGCTATCTCCTTGGAGGAGCACGGGGCTTAGTCAAGTTAAACCAAGAGAGGGATAGGCTGTTTTGGATTCTGCTGCTGCTCTGGAATCATTTTCTAAAGACACCCCAGCTGGATCTATATGTAGGTAGGTGTAGTTTTTTACGTTATTTTTTTATATTTTCTTGGTTTGGATTCGGGATTACTGGAGCTGGGGTTGGTGGTTGGGCAAAGTTGAGCGTGGATTTATCACCGCAAGGGTCTATAACCCTTGTGAGGGTCTCTGATCTCAGCTACCGACTTGCCCCATGCCCCTACCTTGTTCCTCTGTACACGTTCTTAGCGAGTTGGCTGAGTCTTAACACTTCTTAGTTTCACTCTTCTTGTTGCTCACTTTTTTCTTTTGGGTTGGCTAGGCTTTTGAGGCATGTTCTTAGTATGGCTTTTGAGGTTCTCTGAAATGCTGTCAAGGTCGGACCAAAGGTCAATTTTTGGCCACACTTTAGATCAATGAAATTGGAAATAATAGCACCGCCACACATCTTTTTACTTATAGTTGCAAAAATGGTAGTTTTCAAATTGGCTTTTTATTGAAACAGGGAAAAGTAAGCAGTTGAAAGCTTTGTTGAAAGTTCAATAAAGAATGAATTTTGTTAGGTAGAAGCGACCAAATGATTAGGCTCACGCTTGTCATGTTCGAAATTACTTTATAATTTAGTATTCCATGTTCATTTTTGCTCATTCTTTCTAAATAGCTTTATTATTCATTTATTATTCCGTGGAATTACTTTGTTATAACTAGAATCTATAACAGGCCGGGTTCATTAACTTGAACCCAATTTAACTAGTTCCTATCTGATTTCTTCAAGTTGATTTTTCATTTAATCTTTTAATTTCTTTCGGCGGTTTGAATCACTTGTCATGTTGTTGCGGTTCTTGTGCTCTCAGCTCGCTCTTCTGTAGATTTCTGAGCTATTTGTAGGTAATTTTTATAATCTTTCACTTTTTCCTTATTGTTTAATTTTTGTTTGATCAGAGTTTTCTCTCTTTGTTTGTTTTCTTCTTTAAAATTGGGAGTTAGATAATAAATTTATTGTGTTTACTTTGCAAGTAATTGAAATTTCTATCTATTTGCTTCTTTCATAAAATTGTAATTGTTTAATACATTGAAATTTATTGTTCAAGTATTTGAAATTTGGCTTCTTTCACAAAATAAAGTTTGATGAGGCCAAGAATTCATTAGATTTAGTTAGTTCATTAAAATACCATAAACTAAGTTTAAGGTATTATGTCATATTACTTGTAGATGTTCGGAGGAGTATAGGAAGGGTGCACTAAATTTTGTTAACATGGCTCGTGAAAATTCAAGAAACTCGGACATTATAGTGTGCCCTTGCAAACAATGTAAGAATGTACAACGCCATCACTTTAACATAGTGCATGAGCACTTAGTTATCAAAGGAATGGATCCTACTTAGACTATATAGGTCCTTCATAGAGAGAGTTATAGTACATCAATGCAAAATGAAGATATTGAAATGATGGATACCTTTAGGATGTATAGGGATCATATAGGTTTTGAAGAAGGAAATATTTCACATAATGATAGTGAAACAAGCAAGGAAGAGCTTACAAACTGTCTGGATGGTCAACTTGAAAGCTATTTTGATGTGGACAATCAATGATTTTCCAACATATGCCAACATGTCTGGATGGTCTACCAAAGGAAAATTTGTTTGTCCAATTTGTCGTCAAAACACATAATTTGAATGGCTATCATATAGTAAGAAATTTGCTTATATGGGTCTTATATTGTTGTTCTAGAAGAGTGTTTTGGTATTAGAAGTGTTTTTGATATGTTATGTACTTTTGGAAAATGCTAATAAATAGATGGAACTCTATCAAATTTTTTTTAGATTGTTATGACAACTATTTTTTTTTTAATAAATTTAACTTGGCATAAGATTGTGTTTAAAATAACTAATTTGTTAATATTTTCTTGTGTAGGCCTTGTTGGTGTTTACTAAAATCTTCAAGATGATGAAAGTGTTAAAGAGGAGAAGACACTTTGATTTCTAATGGTTGTTTCATTTGTGGTACTTTAAACACTCAAATCATCTAGTACTTGTTATTTTCTTATTGTTCATGTACGTTACTTATTTTCAATTCCAATGCTTCTTACTTGTTGTATAGATACAAGTATTTAAACTTTTACTATTGTAATGATATTCATTTCAATTTAAATATGCAATTTTATATTATATATAATTGTTAACTTGAATGTAATCATTCCTATTATGAAGTATATAGTTATAAAATATTACAAGTATCACAAATTATCCAAAAATTTATAAAAATATATATGCATTTATTTATTTTTTATATATATTATACCTACGGCAACGTGCAATGCGCATTGCCATTAATGGTATACAGCAACGTGCATTGCACGTTGCGAATTCAGATACGGCAACGTGCAATGCACGTTGCTATTTGAGATACAGCAACGTGCATTGCACGTTGCTAAAAGTTTATAATTTCTGGGTATTTAACAACGTGCATTTAACAACGTGCATCCACGTTGCTAAAAGTTTATAATTTCTGGGTATTTAACAACGTGTGATGCACGTTGCGAAATCTCAAATAGCAACATGCAAAACGGCCTACGACAATGTGCATTGCACATTGCGAAATGTCCTGGTCTTTTCGCAACAGGCAGAACAGCAACATGCGCCTGCACGTTGCGAAAGCCTTTTCGCAACGTGCAATGCATGTTGCCGTAGGCTGTTTTTCTACTAGTGGTTATTTGGTGGATTAGTAATATATTTCTAACATTCTTATCTATCAGTTTGCTTTCGCTATTTATTCTCTCTTTTATATAATTTTTTAGAACCATTATCAAGAGGACTAAATTTACTTTATGTTCAAATTACTTGTAGATGTTATCCTTAATTTGATGATGAAATTTTATTATTGATGTACCTCTTATTTTATATTGATGAGATAAACTTTGTGTATCTATTATTGCGATAGTGAAAGATTTGATATCGAATTACGGTTCTACAGTTTTTTCATTACTTCATGAGTTTTCCATGTAAAAATTTAGTGTTCTTGATTTATGGTGATTGTTGATTTTGTGAAAATTTTAGTTGCCTTATTATTTGGTAATTGTTGATTGGTTTGGCTTATTTAATTGCACCAAAAAAGAAAAAAAAGGAAAGAGAAAAAGTTTGACTGTCGCTATATTATTGTTTTTAATTTGTGTTTATAGTGTATTATTTTCAAAACTTTATATAATTATTTACAATTTTTATATGCCTATTTATAATTTTTATATAAAAGTTTATTTGATTACTTATAAGAAAAATACTATTTATAAACAACTTTAAAAAAAATTACTGTTTTTCTCATCTATTCACAACTTTTACACATATATTTATAATTTTTATATGTAAAGTTTGTCTAAATTCTCCAAAATCAATCGTCAAAAAAATAGTTTTTTTAAATGAAGCTATAATACAACCTTTTATAACTTCTACATAAAAAAAACCGGTGTAATCAATAGCCTGAACTTAAACTTGCAGATAACAATTTCGTTTAATACATATCAGGTTATAACCAACCAAAGAAGAGCATTTATCTGGCCTTACAGACCCTCGAGTGAACCAGGAAATGGTGGCCATAAAGCCGAATAGAAGATTGTAGAAATGTCTATAACGATATAGTGAGGTGGCTCAGTCACAGGGGTTGTCAAATAAACAAATGACACTTGCCAATAAAAAATATATATAAAATATTAATTATAATATTTATATAATATAAATTTTATAATATAATGTAACGTATTATAAAATTTATATTATATAAATATTATAAATTTAGCGATATTGGTCAACTAATGAGTCAGAAAGCAACCGTAAATATACAGTAGTCTAGTCCTATAGTAACCTCCGTGATCTCGCCTTACAATTGCCGAATATCAACCAGCTCTACCATCGCTACAGGAACCAGAATGGTTTCAAAATTACATATTATAATATTTATGTTAAATAATAAGTTAAAAAATGTTTATTCTGTATTTTTTAGAAAAAAATATTGCGGATATTTTACTTTGTCGTTGGATGTATGCAAGGTAGCTGTTCTCAAGTGAACTCTATATTAATAGAAAGAAAACTAACTGCCATCTCGCTAAGGATATTATGAGTATTGAAGAATTATTACCATTTTTTATTTTTATTTTTTAAGTTTTAAAGGGCACTTTTCTGTCTTGGATCTTTCTCTCTTTTGTCTCTTTCTCTGGCCATTAAATTGTTAAACGATGGATAGCAATCGGGCGCATAAGAACCGCTTAAAAGCGGAAAACGTGACCCTCGCGCGTCAATGGGATTAGGCTCGATAAGAACAGTATTACACTATAGCTTTAATTTCCAATGTAATATTTATTAATAATATATTTATATATTTTATTTTAAAATAAAAATAATTAAATATTGAATTATATCGTATTAAAAAATTCAAATATTTAAATAAATACTTAAATTATTTAAAAAATTATTTTAAATACAAATTTATATTTAAAAATATAAATATTCTTTTAAAAAATTAATTTATTACAAATTCAGTTTTTAAAATTATTATGTATAATCCTATCCAGTTTTTCAAATACAAATTTAGATTTAAAAATAAAAATTATTGAATGTTTCTTGTCTCTCAACAAACCTCACCACACGATAGATCAATTTCTCCGTACTAAAAATTTATCTCACAAAAACTCTGAAGTCTGAACAAGCACAATGACAAGTACGGATTTTGCTATGGTTCACAGTTGTTGCTTTCACGATTTTTTTTATTTCATTTACAAGTTGTTTATGATCTTTTCATCTCTTTGTACAGAAAAAGCAATTGTGCGGATATAGCTGCTAGACCAAAGTTGAACTCTAACAATACACTTCACGATATACTTCTACGAAAGCCTTCGAATTTCAATCATAATCTCTTCAATTACCTAATTTTGTAGAAGAAGAATTCTCACGGTTGTATTATGTCAAACAAATATATATATATAAAGAAATATTCTAATATAAATTTTTAATTTTTAATTCTATTTAATTCAATAAGTCAGATTTGAAATAAAAAAAATCATATTTAATATATAAAAAACTATATATCATGTAATAATCGTTGAAAATTAAATTTTGTGTAAAATCTTTAGAAGCCTACCATCCTGACATTTTCTTCTATCATCCCATGTGAAATCTCCTTCTCTACTATTCATCTAGATGCCTACAATTCTAGATGATCTCTTCACCAAACTCACCGATGAATGTTATAAATAGAGTGCTTCATTTGGACCAAGAAACTAGTGGGCAAGTGAAAAGCCACAAAGAGGAAGAGAAGAGGAAAAATAAAAGAGTTGTGAGTGTGTTTGTGAGTTAATGTGTGGTTTTGAATATATTTTGCAATTGTTGTTGAAATAAAACCAAAGTTTATATTTTCACATGCTTCAGTCTACAACAAAGTGCTATCACAGCCACAAAAGCCACATGATCACAAAAAAATCAACCTACTGGCATCAATCCAAAAAAAAGAAAGGTTATATTATACCCAGAGTGGTAAATATCATTCAACCCCTTGAAGCAAAAAACATCAATTGACTCCCAATGATTGAAAATATCAACCAGGCCCGTAGAGCAAAGAATTTTCTCAAGTACTTGTGGTGAAAATATCATATTGGTCTTACATCGTGTAGAATATCATCATAATCCTAGAAGTTCTTTTCATGACAGATTGGTCCTTACCACCAAACCAGGTCCGATTTCTTTAAAATTTGGCATAGTCACTCTTTTGCAAAATTTTATCCATTGTTTTAGTCAGGAACCATGCCTAATAACGGAGGAATGATATCCTTCCAAGTTCTAGAAGTAAAGGAAAACAAGTTTGAAAATGAAGTATTAAAATGAAGGCATTACTTGGAGCATAATGATGTGTAGGAGATTGTTGGAAAAGGTTATGATCAATCAAAGGATGGAACGTCCCTATCGCAACAACAAAAGGATAGTTTAAAAGACTTAAAGACGAGATAGGAAGGCACTCACTCTCATTCACCAAGCTCTTGCTGAAGACACATTTGAGAAAATCTCAGGTGCAGCAACTGCTAAAGAAGCATGGGAAAAGCTTCAAACATCTCATGGTGGAAAAGAAAATGTTAAAAAGGTATGTCTTCAAATCTTGGAAGAGAAATTAAATCACTACACATGAAAGAAGACAGGTCATTTTGAATTACTTCTCAAGATAATGGTTGTTTTGAACCAATTGAGAAGAAATGGTGAAAAGCTAGAGGATGTTAAAATCATGGAAAAGATTCTTCATTCCTTTAATCCAAAGTTTGAGGTCATTGTTGTGACCATTGAAGAAACAAAAGATTTGGAAAAAAATGACAATTGGAGAGCTTCAAGGTTCATTACTCACATATGAAGAGAAGTTCAAGAAAAAGCAAGGTATTTTGGAACAACTTCTTAAAATGCAACTTAAGGAGAAAGAAGATAATCATTGTAATAAAAGAAGTCAACGTAATCGTGACAAAGGTCGGGGTTGAGACCAATGGCAACGAAGAGGTCCTGGTCGTGGTCATGGATGAGGTTGGAGTAACAATAATGGCTCCAACAAAAGCAACAATAATTGAGGAGAAAATACAACAAGAGATTGTGGTAGATGTGACTCTAAAGGTGAAAGATCTCATATCCAATGTTACAATTGTTAGAGGTGTAGACACTATGCTTAATCTAAATGCAAAGCTCAAATTTGATGTTATAATTGCAGAAAATATGGCTATTATGCATCTCAGTGTAGAGCACACAACAATAAAGTAGAGGAAACATCAAACTGTGAAGAAGAAAAAATCGAGAGAGATGAATCGTTGTTACTAGTCCAAAAAGACACGATGGAGGTCAAGAAAATACATGTTATCTTGACATTATGTGTGGAAAAAGAACCATGTTTGCGGAGCTTGATGAATCTATTAATGGCAATGTCTCTTTAGGGATGATTCAAAGATTCCAGTCAAGGGTAAAGGTAACATTCTTATTCACTTGAAAAATAGGAATCATCAATTTATCTGAAATGTCTATTATGTGCCAAATATGAAGAATATCATTTTGAGCTTGGGACAACTTCTTAAAAAGAGGATATGATATTCATATGAGAGAAAATCATCTTTCTATTAGAGACAATAGAACAAAATTCACTGCGAAAGTCCAAATGTCAAAGAATAGGATGTTTTTGTTAAATATTCAAAACGATGTTGCAAAAAGTCTCAAAGCTTTCTATAAAGATGTATCATTGTTGTGGCATCTAGGATACAAGCACCTTAATTTTAAACGATCGGAATTGTTGTCTAAAAAGTAGACAGTAAGAGGCTTACCTTGCATTAATCATCCAAATCAATTATGTGATGTGTGTGTTTACTTAAGAAGCAATTTAGAAAAAGTTTTCCAAAGGAGTCAAATTCAAGAGCACAAAAACTACTGGAGCTTATACATTTGGATGTGTACGGCCCAACCAAATCAAGTTCGATCGATAAGTGTAACTATTTCCTTCTCTTCATCGATGATTTTTCAAGAAAAACATGGGTGTATTTTTTTAAGGAGAAATAATAAGTTTTTGGAGTCTTTAAGCTGAAGCAGAGAAATAAAGTGGACATCAAATCAAGGCCACAAGAACTGATCAAGGAAGAGAATTTACTTCCAAAGAATCTCAATAATTTTGTGAAACAACTGAAATCCAACATCTATTGATAGTTCAAAAATCTTCCTAAAAAATGGAGTAGCTAAAAGGAAGAATAGAACCTTTCTTGACATTGGCATGAAGAATGCTAAAAGTTAAGGGAATACCAAAAGCAATTTGGGCAGAAGCTGTAGTGTACTGCTCTGGTCAAAGCCCAATGACAATGACCAAAGAATACTAAGTGAAGTGGACTATTGATTTGAAAGTGAACCGAAAATACCCAAAACACAAAACTGAGCCATAAATAGAAAGCCTAGTCACAAAAAAAAAAAAAAAGACACTAGTCAAAATGGGATCTTGAATAAAAGTCATTGATCATGCCTCTACGCCTAAAAACCCTTCGCTAATGCATATGCGCGCCTAAAAGATGGCAAAATATGACTGCACATGAAGGAAGAACAGGGGTTCATGTGCGAAGAAGGAGGACTAGTGCTTGAAAGTTGCAAGCCACGCTTGAAAAAGGAAGGTCGTGCCAAAATTCTATAAATTCTGGCCTTCTCCCTCGTTCTTGGATCAACTATTCACTTCGTAAATCGCACCAACCTTGCAAAATTTCCTCCAGCCCCTCCTCTCAAGATTTTCAATCCATTTTCTTTTAGATTTTTGCATGTACATCCCATTCTCAAACACCTTTCTTACTTCCAAATTTCACACAATCACCCATTTTTGTTCGGTTTTTGAACAACAAATCATAAATACTCAGTATTCGATAAAGCCTAAGGGCAAATCACTACACTGCCTAAGGGCAAATCACTACACTTTCTCTCTCATCTTACTATTGTAATAACTCTTTTTATAATTTGTGTCTGGAATGGAGATTAGTTGAATACGGACGAGTGGTGGCAAATCGGTAATAGCTGATGGGAAATCACCACTCTAAAATTCCTCTACTTCATTATCCATCGTATATTTTTTCTCGTTTTTGTTTATTTGTTTATTTTATCATGTTTTTATCTTTATTGCCATTTATTTTTCTATTATTTAT
Source organism: Boswellia sacra (assembly GCA_013180625.2). Lineage (NCBI taxonomy): Eukaryota > Viridiplantae > Streptophyta > Magnoliopsida > Sapindales > Burseraceae > Boswellia > Boswellia sacra. The sequence goes on from SNVD02003973.1 coordinate 78,370, forward strand.
GTTATTGCATCTTTATTTCACTGTATTTTACCTTTGATGCTCATTTACTTTACCATACCTTTATTTTTATCACATTTTTGTTTTATTGCCTTTTATATTGTCGCAATATACATTATCACACCTTACTTTAATTGAACTTTTTTATCATTTTTCTATTTTATTGCTATTTGAGAGATACCATCCAGATCATGAACAGTTGTCTAAACTACTCTAACGAATGCTATTCGATCCATGAATAGTCATCCATCTTGGTCAGTCAAAATTTAATGGACACCATTTAACCCATAATTGGATGTCGTAATCAAATAGACCGCAAGGTGAGTCACATTATTGGACTCATGGGTAACGTGCACTTTCCGTGTCACAATAATATTTCTCTTTTACTTTATCTGTATTCTAACCAATGCCCTTACTCATCTATCTTGTTGACATAACATGATGCTAGTTGGGCCAGGGAGACTCACACTAATGGTGAGAAACTTGATCTTGTGGAGATTGATGAGTGTAAGTGTGATTGGATGGTGGATGGAGCCATAATGTGTGGTGGCGGATTCACTCTCCAATAGATGGCCTGTTGAGCTCAACATGGGGAATAAAAGTGTTAATTTACTTTCTTGTGCTCTATCTTCTTGCATTTTAATCTTCATTGTACTTATTTATGATTGAACAATTATAATCCCATGTTTGCATAATATTTTACTTTGTCTTTGTAAATGATCATGAATTGCCTCATTTCACATGTCATAATTTAGATAAAATCAGTCATGTGCATTAAAATGAATTTAGGATCAAGATAGATAGTAATTCACTGACAAAAACCTTAAACTTGATAGACCTTAGTTGAAGCCAGACTTTATCCGAGTGAATCGAAGATCCATACCAAACTTCTTGAACTTAACTATGAAGGGATGATGGGTAGTTCGGTCTTGAAGCAAGGGATCAATTATCATCATCAAACTATTTCCCACAGTTAGTTACCCAAGTGACGACTCCGACGATCTTCAGAACCTATCTCCGTGACTCAATCTATGGTACCACTAAGTATCGAAAGGCCTTAGAGAGCAGTGTTGTGGTCATAATCACTTGGGGTGAGATGGAAGCCCTGCTCATATATAGCATGTGTTGTTATTTATCCAACCGATCACCAACAAGAAGTGTATAAGGGAAGACACCTTTAGAAGCATGGAGTAAGAAGAAACCAGGAATTTCACGTTTACAAGTGTTTAGAAGGATAGCACATATGCATGTACCAAATGAGAAAAGATCCAAGCTTAATAACAAAAGTGAGAAACATCAGAAGACAAGAATTAGAGAGATGAAATGGATGAAGAAATAAAATCCATTGGAAAAAAAATAATATGTGGGAACTCATATCACTTCCAAAAGGACATAAGGCAATTGATCTCAAATGGTTGTACAAGGTAAAGAAGAATTCCATTGGAGAAATGGATCATTAAAAGGCAAGATTAGTCGCAAAAGGCTACAGTAAAAAAGAAGGTATTAACTACGATGAGGTGTTTGCTCCCGATACTCATCTAGAAATAATAAGGTTGATCATCTCTATGCAGCTCAAAACAAGTGGAAGATTTTTCAAATGGATGTGAAATCTGCTTTCCTAAATGGAATTCTTGAAGAGGAAGTCTACATTCAACAACCATTGGATTATGAAGTCAGGGGTTAAGAAGACAAGGTCTTAAAGTTGAAGAAGGATCTTTGTGGGTTAAAGCAAGCACCAAGAGAATTGGAATCGTAAAATTGACAAAATTGACACATACTTCTCGTAAATTGGTTTCACAAAAATATCCCTATGACCACGCTCTGTATATCAAGATAGAGAATGAAGATATCTTGGTCTTATGTTTATACGTGAATTATTTGATCCTCACTAGAAGCAAGCCAAGCATGTTTAATAAATTCAAGAAAGAAATGGCAAAAGAGTTGAAGATGATTGATATTGGAGCCATGATGTACCATCTTGCAATCAAAGTTAAACAAAGAGGAGACATTACTTTTGTTCTCAAGAAGGGTATGCAAGAAAAATTTTGAAAAATTTCAAGATGGATGATTGTAGTCTTATAAGTGCACTGGTAGAATGTGGAATCAAACTATCCAATAATGAAAAAGGAGAAAGCGTGGATCTAACGTTGTTCAAGAGCATAGTTGGAAGGTTGCGATATTTGACATGCACGAGACCACACATTTTCTATGCAGTTGGGCTTGTGATTCGCTACATGGAAAAACCAACCATCGCATATTTCAAAGCCGCCAAAAGAATTATTTGCTATATCAAAGGTACAATTGATTTTGGTTTACACTATACAATTTTCAATAACTACAAACTTGTTGGGTATAGTGATAGTGATTGCTCGAGCAACATAGATTATAGAAAATGTTCAACTGGTTATGTTTAATTTCTTCATAGGAGATATTACATTTGCTTGGATGTCAAAGAAACAACCAATTGCACTACAAGAAAGCTTAGCTTTTATGTCAAAATTTTATGCCACTTCTCAAAAGAATGACATGTAATTAGACTTCTACATTCAGTCAAACCCATACATGTCATTTTATTAAAAAAGCGGGTTAAATTATAATGATACAATTTTTAAGTGTGACACATATTTACCAACTATAAAAGAAAAGATAAAACCCTAAGACCTAATTTGTCTCTCACCATCGAAAGTTTCAAGCACCTCTTGCACTCTCTATTTGTATCGTCTTTTCATTTCTCACTAGAATCGCACTATCTCTCTTAATTAATCATCACATCTTCGCCTTCTCATTGCCTTTACTACAGATTTTCAACACTATTTCATCTTCATCAAATGAGTTTCATTGTAATCAAGAGGGAATCTACTTGGGATTTTCGTCTGAGTTCTCCAGGTGCATATATATGAATTTATTCACGAGTTTCTTCCACATCTTCTAAATCTGACCCATGCATATATGAGTTTTGATTTTGTACCTGCCTGTCCTAAGTCTCTCCCATGATATTGCAAGAGCTGAAGCAGAGTGACCAATGAGAAGCTCTAGACAAGGTTTCCTTCGAAGAACTCGAAGAAAACGCCACTACATAAGTCAGTTCAGTTCCGAGGGAAGGACTATTGTCCCTTATTGTTCGAGTATTGCTCTCGTACGTTAACTGCTATACTCTAACTTTGTATTTAAGTATGCACATTAAATTAATTAGAGTATGGGTTGAGTAGAAATCTGCATTCTTTTTTAAGATGATTCTGCAAAAATGTAGCTTCATTATTTCTTCTGCACTTAATTTTCTATGTAAGTATTAATGTGTATTTCTGACTTTTTTTTTATAGTTTAGTTTCTCTTTCTTTATATACATGCAGTTATTTGTTTTGTCTTGGTTTATGTAACTTAAGATTGGGAGTCAGAGATTTATGAATCCAGTTAGTTGAATTAGATCCATTGAATTTGCTTGTATGTGTGATCTATGATCTCAATTGAAGTTATTTATCAAGGGAAATAGAAAAAGTACCATTATTGAGAGTTGAGTGGACTTGCTCTAAGTGATTTATTGTCATGTTATGCTTTTTAATGTTATTTTGTTTGGATGAAAAACTTTGGAAGTTTAAAATTCTAAACATTTATGGATAGATTTTCTGATTGCTCTGATTCAAATTTATGCACCAACTGATTTAGCCAGTTATTGGTTTAATTCTTCAGGAGGATAAGATTGTTGTTGTCGCTGGGACTTTCACTGATGATATACGTGTGTATGAAGTTCTTGCATTGAAGGTAACCAAACTGAGGTTCACAAAAACAGCCACGCAAGAATTGAGAAGACAGGTGGAGAATACTTTAATAAACTTCAAGCCCCTATTGGACAAAATATTATATGAATTTCCATTTGCTTAATTATTTATTTTTATTATGCAATCATAATTATTCTGTGGTTGATGTCAAATGTTGAGTGGATCATGTTGCGTGAATGAATGTTTGACTTTGTGCAAGTCAGATTGCTTTTTCTTTTTTGTTGGGTGGGGGGGGGGGGGCGGGGGGAGGGGTGGGTGGGGGTGTTATCTGGTTGTTAATTAGCATCTATAAGATTGCTTCATGAAGTGCAACAAGGAAATAAATCATTGAATTTGCTTCATGAATTAGATCCATTGAATTTGCTTGTATGTGTGATCTATGATCTCAATTGAAGTTATATATCAAGGGAAATAGAAAAAGTACCATTATTGAGAGTTGAGTGGACTTGCTCTAAGTGATTTATTGTCATGTTATGCTTTTTAATGTTATTTTGTTTGGATGAAAAACTTTGGAAGTTTAAAATTCTAAACATTTATGGATAGATTTTCTGATTGCTCTGATTCAAATTTATGCACCAACTGATCTAGCCAGTTATTGGTTTAATTCTTCAGGAGGATAAGATTGTTGTTGTCGCTGGGACTTTCACTGATGATATACGTGTGTATGAAGTTCTTGCATTGAAGGTAACCAAACTGAGGTTCACAAAAACAGCCACAGCAAGAATTGAGAAGACAGGTGGAGAATACTTTAATAAACTTCAAGCCCCTATTGGACAAAATATTATATGAATTTCCATTTGCTTAATTATTTATTTTTATTATGCAATCATAATTATTATGTGGTTGATGTCAAATGTTGAGTGGATCATGTTGTGTGAATGAATGTTTGACTTTGTGCAAGTCAGATTGCTTTTTCTTTTTTGTTGGGTGGGGGGGTGGGGGTGTTATCTGGTTGTTAATTAGCATCTATAAGATTGCTTCATGAAGTGCAACAAGGAAATAAATCATTGAGCATTTATATGGATGTAATATCATTTTTTTTTACACTTGCATATTAGATTGGAAAGAGAAATCTGATGCTGTCTCTTTCCTCCTAAAGTTCACTGATTAAGCATAATGCCACTTTAATGAATCTGCTTTTGTTTTGAGACTCGATTCCATGATCACGATTTTAGTGGTTATAATGCCTTGGAGAGGAGAAAAAAGGGCTTTGGAGTAATGACCATATCATTGAATGAATCTATCTTCCTCTCAATTAACAATCAATGCTGTAATTTCAAGTTTAGAATAGGGTTAAAGGTAGGTTAATGTTATATACTTTTGGGAAGTATGTCTTTGCTATTTGTAATGTGTATGGTTTCACGTGAGTTAGCAGTCTCTTAACCAGACTAAGAGATATTTTTTTATTATGGTGCTCTTTTGATTTATTGTTGCCATCACAGGATTTGTGTGTAGGAGTCTTTAAGAATTTGCATTCATTTGGATTTTGTGATACGAAGCATTTGAATCGGCAAGTTGTTTTTATATCTTCTTTTCTGTGCATTCACTTCCTTTTATTCTCCTATACGACTTCACTTCTCCGTTGAAATTCTTCCTTTGCCACTTTGTACCTGGTTCCCCCTACGAGATAATCTTTCTACATATTCTATGGTTAGATTGTTTTATCATTGAGTTTGTTACTTTGTTCTCTCTCTTTAAACTATTGTATGTTGGCATGACTAGCTGAAAACTTGGCAATGGAAAATTATAAAATGTATCAGGCCTGAACTCAATAAGATTTATTATTTCTATTAAGTTCTCTATTAAATTATCTATAATATCATTTCTCTCTGTGTATATTTATATCCTACTCTTCATGACTTGGTATTTGTTATTTCATCACAAAACTTGCTGAGATTATATGTAATTTTTAGTTTTAACAGTTTCTTGATCATTTTGATATTGCTTACTGTAATTGAATCCTGTTAATATTTATGTGCTTGAAGGCAGCAAAATGAACAATAATCCACCCCTTACATAACTCATAAAACCTTACAATCTAATGCAGTATCATTAGATATTTGAGTAATCATCATATTACTTAACTTATTACTATTTTTTAGAAATTTTTGATGTCAAAATCAATAAATCTCTCTCTTAATTTGGCATGGCAATTTAGTTCATTATATCTAACTATGTACTATTGTGTTAATCATGTTTTGTTGTGTTAAACAAAATAAATAAGGTACATTACCATTAGTAGCCTGCTTAAATTATAAAATCCATCCTGACTTAGGTGGATGAAGTAAATTAGTACTATGTGCTAAATTAGTAATCTCGTTAAATGTACAAGATAATATTTTTTTCTTTTCAAATCGTTTAGGGTCTAATGAAAATATAAATTATTACACTACAAGAAAAACAAGATTTTGTCTAATAATGTTACATTTTGAATGCTCTAAACCAGTTGGTACTTGTTTTATTTTTCTGGTTTCTTTTTCTTTTATTTTTTTCTTGAATGTTTGCTTGTTATTATGCTTTGCTTTATCAATATCTATTGATTTTCTAAAATGGGTATTTCTAGTTTGTGTTTTTGAGCTTTGTGGTGTTTGAATAAGTTGTTCTTGAGGTTCAACTTTCATTTCTCTACCTCTTGTAAATTTATAATTTTGTGAAATAAATTCAACTTTAAATCTGCTTTTTGTTAGTTTTGATGAATCTATCTGTTACTTTGTCTATTTACAATTAATCTGTCTGTTACATTATTTGTTCAGCTTAAGTATTGATAGTGTGTATTTAGTTTGGTTTTCGATTCAATTTTTTAGCTGCTGCATGGATCATCTAGCTAACTTGTTTCTTTGCTCCACATGTTCTAAAGGTAATTAAGAAAAAGAAGTGCTTGTTTTGTGTGAGAACTTTGTTATTTGGTCATGCTAATTATGAAGTTGACAAGTCGAAGGCTAAAGTGATTGCCAAGGATATTGTGAAGCATAAATTACTTATATTTAAATAGTACAATTTGCAGTCAGTTGACTATTTTTTATAGTTTTTATACCATTCATGGAGCACTAAACAATTGGATTTATAATTTCCTTGACAATGCAATGCATATTGTTGATGAAATTAGTATCTGACCTTTTGGATTTTAGGTTGAAAAGTCTGATCAAATTGCGAATCTTAAAGGAAAAGAGGAGGAAAAAAGACTAGAACTTGAGGTAAGAATTGCTAAACGTATCATAGAAGCAGTAATAATTTATTTTATGAGTTATCTATTTCAATGTTTGTTAACAGTAAATTAATCTTTTGACTGTTAGTTGTTGCAATTGCAAGGGCCACGTAAGAATCAATTAATTAATAATGGTTCTCAACCATCAAATGATGTAAAACTACTCATTATGTTTCTTTCCTTGATTCTATTTATATGTAATACTCATTATACCTTATCTTTAATATATAAATAGTCACTACTCTTTTAAATTTAATGTTCCTATATTAATATATAAAAGTTATTATATTTAATCAATTGGCAAATAGATTTTCTTTGACTTTTAAATACCAAATGTATAGCTTTAGTTTAACTTACTAAAGGTGAGTTGTTTTCTACTTGTTTTTTTATGCTTGTATTTCTTGCTTTTCATTTAGAAAGCAAGGAGCAAATGGTGGAAAGCATGAGATTAGAGAGTCGCAAATGAAGAGATTTGCTCATAGATTCTAATAATTTTATTTTAATTTCATTTAGAAAAGTGACATTTTAATATGAGGTTTTTGTGATTATAAAATTGTTTATTGGTCTGTTATAGTCATTGGAGGTTTCAAGAAAATAATAAGTTATTAGGATAATGTTCTTTAGTTATAGTTATTTATAATAGATTATGAAGGAGTTTTATTTATAATATTCTTTACTTATTTGCACGCTGATGATGCAATTTGTTAATGCCATTTGTTGAAATTTTGTACCAATTTATTTGAATGCTAAACATGTTCCTTCTCTCTCTCTCTCTCTCTCTCTTCCATTTTAACATTCACTTTAAACTTCGTAGATTCCGATTGTATAGCAAAGAATGAGAAACATTATGTTATAATGTTATAATTAATTTAATGGAAAAGAAACAACCTAATATTATAACTTTTAAAGCTATAACTTTACAAAACAATACTGGATTATGATTTGTGGATAGATTTTAAAGTGATAATTGAGTACGGTATACTCTATGGGCAAGAATTCTGGATGTCTTGAGTCATTCATCTAGTTTTTTGTATTGCCTTCCAAATAAAGAAAAACTTGAAACTTTTAGAAGCCATTGTCAGCTTCTTAGTTTACAATATCTTAGTTTCTTTGCGACCTGTTCTGTTAACTTACTTTAATTTCTGCAGGGCTTTCTTATAACAACAATTTAGGATAGCTTGTATTTCATTTTTGTTGTTATTATTTTGCTAGGTTTAAGGGGAAAAAGAAGCCTTTTTTCTATAACTCCATCAGTATTTAGTTGTTTGGTGCTATGCTATCATATGATTAAGGTACAATCATCTCCTTCTATAATTTTATACCTTGCATTTTTTTCCATAGGGACTAGATCTAGATTTGCGTGCATTTTTGTTGTTTTAATTTGATCAAAATTGAATCTGATTGTGTTTATTTGTATTCATACATTCAATGCTACTGAGAAGTTAATGATGTACTAAACAGTAGCTTGATTCAACATCAAAGATAATTTTGTGTATAACTTATCTGTTGTAATTCTAGTAAATTTAGAAATAAATGAGCTTCATAAATACATGAGCTAAGAAGGAATGCGAAAGAACACAAACTAGAAAACTATTCATCAAGGTTTAATTTGCCACAAATAAATATGAAAGGAACTTTGAAGTTACATTCCTGACCATTCGTCTGAGCCCCTATACTCAAAATCTGAATGAGTAGAGTGTGCAGCAAAACCCGAAGTTTATTTTTTTCCTTATTTGTTTTCATTTTTTTGTAAATATATTAGTGGTTTTAGTGCTCTGTTCTTTTGTTTTTGTTATTAAGGTACATTTCAACTTACAATCTATGGTTGCATTTAATCAGAAATGATATATCTATATATTTTTTTGCACTCAAATTTTTTTTTTGGTTGAGTTTTTTTTATGTCAAGTTAAACAAAAAAGTTAAAATTCATCGCCTTCTTGTCTTGTTAATAGATTGTAAAGGCAAATAAAATACAAATGCATTTGATCCTTCAAGAGAGAAACCCAATTGGGACTACCATGTATGATAAAAAGACTGGACTCTGTTATATTAATGTGCTGAGTGAAAATAATATGTTATATTAAAGTCTTTGGGTTAATAAATTGTTTCCATTTTTTGAAGATCAAGAACTTGGAAACATTAATATAATCTTTTCTTGTTCTATATCATCTTGCTTAGCTAATTGATGATCTAACCATACCAAATTTAATATTATAGTTTGATTTTATTGACATAATCTAAAACAAACTGACTTACTTGTACTTTTCTCTCCTTATAAATTAATTTTTGGAAGTTGTATTGTTGAATGTATTAACACTTGAAGTGTATTGTACATAATAATTGATCTTGAAGAGCATACGTTCATTGCCAACTAAAAACAAAGAATCATACGTGGTTGAAACAAAATGAGTGATGATTATCTAAATGTTAGACTGCATGGCAAAGATTTCTAATCCTGAAGTTCTAAAAATTCTTTGACACACTACAGAACTTACACAATTGAATAGTAGTTAGTACGGTTGTAACACTTACTGCCAGTGGTAGAATTTGTTCATCACAAGAGGATTTCACTTCAAGATCAGCCATTACAATTTTTGTTTCAAATTTCTTTTTCCATAGTCCATTTTCACTCTCTATATATTAATTTTAAATTGATTAAATTTCATTTTACATGTAATTGCAGCTTGCAATTGGTTGACATTGTGCATCAATTTGAGATACATTGAATTTTTTGAAGAAACGCCTAATTACTAAGATGATTAATTTTTTTCTATACAGCACTTGATAGAAATAATTTGACTTTAAACTGATTATAGGTGATACTTTTGCAGAAAGAATATCTTTTTATAATTTGTATCTTTTTAATAATTGAATTGCTGAGGAAGAAATGTTGTCAATTCTTTCATGGATTATATATATGTATGTATGTATGTAAAACTATTTCTTTGGATGTTATATATGTAGGTTTATATATTTTTCTTTCTCGCAAGTTAAAAGCAGCGCTTAAATAATAATCTGTTTGATTTGCTATTTCAAATCAATTGGCATATTTCGAAGATTTCAACTCATCGAAGTTTAAACTATGCTTACTTCCATCCAGGTGATTACCATCCATGTTTCTTGCTTTATGTTCAGTGAAAACCATATTAAAACTCTAAATAAATTGCACCTGTCTTTGATGTTTATATCTGATTTTATGTTTGAATTTTGTTTGATTGATTGATTTTACGTTATATATTATGTTTGCTTTCTTAGTTTATTCCTGACTTTATATCATGTTGAATGAAATGTCAACACTGTGTACATGAATATGTCATTTCACAATAATGGTTACCTATTTTCATATACATGGACTATCTACATGCATGCTTTATTGTGTTAGTTGTCTACTATTTGTCGCTTGATTGTTGCATAATAACTAATAACATCTTTTTTTACAAATTTTCAAGCTAAATCTTCTCGTTAAATATTAACTTTTAGGACTTTTTATAGAAATTAGACCAAGTTTATATTGCATGTTTGCAAAAAATGGCGAAACAAATTTAGGTTATTATTCCAAAGTATATTGGCTGGAAACCTCGACATATATTCCAGTGGTGAACCTGAATAGGCACTATACTGGTCTGTACTGAGGTGTAAACAACGCCACGTATTTTGAAGATAATAAATAACCTATTCAAATATTTTAAAGCTAAATCCTCCGATTAAATATTAACTTGAATGTTGTATAAGAGTACTAAAATGAATCCTATATGAACAGGTTTTTTCTTTATTTCACTTGATGGATAAATCTTGGATTTGGACAGATAGATTGTCTAAGGAGTATTCGGATGGGGTGGATAACTTCTTAGAATTTGCAACTACCCACTGTAACAACTAAAACCTCATGAAATGCCCTTTCAAATCCTATTAATGTTTTGCCTTCCATACCCGAGAGGAAATTAGAACCCATTTATTTAGGAAAGGGTTTGATACTAAGTACGAAACTTGGATTTGGTATGAGGAGCCAACTTTGGTTAATCCATCCAAAACTGTAAACTCATCATTTGCTGAATGTTCTAAAAATAATCATCCATCTGCTACATTTGATATGGTCAACGATGCATTCAAGTATACTGAGGATGACCTTAAATGTTTTGATAATTTACTTCAAGATGCTGAAAGCCCTTATACCCAGGATGCATATCCCACACAAAACTATCTGCCTTAATGAAACTATACAACATTAAAGGAAAATATGGTTGGTCTGACAAAAGTTTCTCTGAGTTACTTGACCTCCTATCCGATATGTTACCACCCAATAATGAGATGCCTACATCCATGTACGAAGCTAAGAAAACCATGGTTTCTTTAGGTTTGTCTTATGAAAAAATACATGCATGCCCTAATGATTGCATTTTATATAGAAAAGATTGTGCATCGAATCAAGTTGTCCTACATATGGCTTGTCAAGATGGAAAATCACACGTAAAACATCTAAACCTAAGAAAGGCACTCCAGCAAAAGTTGTGTGGTACTTTCCTCCGATTCCAAGGTTTAGGAGGTTATTTCAATCTCCTGAAATTGCCCAAAACCTTACATGGCATGCCGAGGGTAAAGTTAATGATGGTAAACTTAGACACCCTGCAGACACCCTTTCTTGGAAACTGGTTGACTGTATGTGGCCTGATTTTAGTGCTGAATGTAGAAATTCTTTATTAGCTATATCAACTGATGGGATTAATCCACATAGTAGCGTAAGTAGTACTTACAGTTGTTGGCATATGGTAATGGTTACGTATAATCTTCCTTCATGATTATATATGCAAAAGCGATTCATGATGTTGTCTCTCTTGATATCGGGTCTGCAACAACCAGGAAATGACATTGATGTTTATTTGGCTTCTTTTAACTGACGACTTGAACATGCTTTGGGAAAAAGATGTTCAAGTGTATGATGCCTATAAGCAAGAAATGTTTAACCTTCGAGCAGTATTATTGTGGACAATTAATGACTTTCCTGCTTATGGAAATCTCTTTGGTTACTCTATAAAAGGTTATTATGCTTGTCCAATATGTGAGGAAGGAACATCATCGTGTAGATTGAAACATGGGAAGAAAAATGTGTACATGAGTAATAGGCAATTTCTCTCAAAAAACCATCCTTTTAGAAAATTGAAAAAGGCTTTCAATGGGCATCAAGAATTTGATCTTCCCCCAAGACCACTAACGGGAGAGTAAATACTACAAAAGCAAGATAGGGGAGAACATATTTGGGGGGAAGACAAAGGATAAAAAAAGAAAAAAGATTGAACTCAATGAAAATGTGTGTTGGAAGAAAAAATCCATTTTCTTTACTCTCCCATATTAGAAACATTTATATATTCGTCACAATCTACATGTCATGCACATTGAAAAGAATGTATGTGAGAGCATTAATGGCATATTGTTAAACATTCCTGGGAAAAAAAAAAAGATAGTCTAAACACTAGAATGGATCTAATGCACATGGGTTTACAGAAGGAGTTACAACCGAAGGTTGTAAACAACCGAGCGTACTTGCCTCCTACTTGCTACTCCTTAAGTTAGAAGTTTTGATTTTAGAGATCTCTGTTGTACAAGTAAAATGGTAAATTATGTTGCTATCTCCTGCATATTTCTACTTGTAGGGATGTGAAAGAGCTGTATTCGGAAGGGACATTGGTAGCAGAGCTTGGGAAGCTTAGTGCCTTAAGATTTCTATAAGGATTCACAATTTTGGTATGTCTTTGTAGCTAAAATTCAATTTTGCTTGTGCAGGAGATTTTTCTTATTAACATAGTTAATAACTGTTTCTTTAGTTCATGCACCTTTAGTTCACACTAATATGAGGCATCAATTACTTGATCTCTCACATGGAAGGATCATACTCAATATCCCAAGATAATAAGATTATTAGTGGATTTTATTTTGAATGAGAAGTTTCATATTCAAAATGCTCAGACATATTTCAAGTTGAAACATAGTACTCTTCTTGACAACCATTATGATTTATGATTATGATATGGAGTAAATAGTTTGTGAATTTGGAGCAGGAGGATAAAATTCATACTGTATTCTAGAATTTTATTTTGAAGAAGTTTAACTCTTTAAGAAAGCTGGACTATTTTCTTGAGCCTGCATTTGTTGTTTTCTTATTGCTTCCAAGAGAATCATAATATGTGACAAAGAGAAAAGTTCTCTTTTTGAACTTTAATCGTAGTGTTAATATGTAACCGAAGCACAATTCAACTAGAGGAGTACAAATATTGCTAACCTTTATAGAGTTTGGCATTGGTTTATAAAATGGCAATCTAAATCCCACAATCAAATTTCTCTAAGCACGTTATAGGCTAGAAACATGACATCTTTCTTAAATCTATTTTTAAATTCTATTTCATTCATTCAAAGCCCAAACATAATTTGATGCTTTGGACTTGAGCAAATCTTGAACTTGTGGGCCTTCTTATAGGGTACCATCTCAAAAGGATTTCTTAAATGATAGACAATCTAGCTAGAGTCTTGATATATGGCTCGATATTTGGTAATGTTTATAGTGCTCTCTAAAGATGATTAAATTTTCTTGTTCTTACTCTCTCCATTTGCATTAACAGTAGACTTTACAAAAACTATTTCTCTGGCGCCATACCTAAAGAGTTCGGAGAACTGACAAGGTTGGAGCTATTGGATTTGAGGACAATAAGTTGAGCGAAAAATTTCCAGTAGAAATAGGCGAGATGCTGTCACCAAAATGCTTGTGAGTTGATTGTTTCAGGTTTAATATGTATATGATTCTCTAAGCTTTATGCACATCTGGACTAACTCATTTTTCACCTAGGTTACTTTCATCCTTTTTTATTTATTCACTAGTAGAAAAAGGATCTACGGCAACGTGCATTGCACGTTGCGAAAGCCTTTTCGTAATGTGCAGGTGCGTGTTGCTGTTCTGCCTGTTGCGAAAAGTCCAAAACATTTCGCAACGTGCATTGCACGTTGTCGTAGGCCGTTTTGCACGTTGCTATTTGAGATTTCACAACGTGCATCGCACGTTGTTAAATACCCAACAATTATAAACTTTTAGCAACGTGCAATGCACGTTGTCGTATCTCATACAGCAACGTGCATTGCACGTTGCCGTATCTAAATTCGCAATTTTTTGACAACGTACATTGCACGTTGCCGTAGGTATAATATATATTTTAAAAATAAATGCATATATATTTTTAAAAATTTTTGGATAATTTGTGATGCTTGTAATATTTTATAACTGTATACATCATAATAGAAATGATTACATTCAAGTTAACAATTATATATAATATCAAATTGCATATTTAAATTGAAATGAATATCATTACAATAGTAAAAGTTTAAATACTTGTATCTATACAACCAATAAGAAGCATTGGAATTGAAAATAAGTGACATACATGAACAATAAGAAAATAACAAGTACTAGAGGATTTGAGTGTTTAAAGTACCACAAATGAAACAACAATTAGAAATCATGTTCCTCAATCCTAATTCCTTCATTTCTTTCTTCAGCAGCAGCTTCCATGACTGCATGAAGTTCCTTTCGCAATCTTCTTTTAGGTTTCCTTGAGGATTACAAATAAAATTAAGTATATAAGTTCAATTGTTAATAATAATCAAAGTAAAAATTGAAAAAAAAAAAACACTAATGAATCGGTACTTACCTCCGCACCATTCATCTTCTTCATCAATTAAAAAACCTTAAAATAACATTTATAGTGACAAAAACAAGTCAAATCAGTTAGCTATTGACAAAAACAAGTCAAGACATCTGGACTGGTATATTAAAAAAAAAAATTGGTCCAAAGGCATAGAAAGGACCTCGATCTGGCCATAAGCTGCTGCCAAATGGAATGCATATTGCCTTCCATGTATAGTATTCATCTGCAAGACACTTGGGTCCGTTTCCACCATATCCTCAATCATCTGCAGGCCCCCATTCTCCACAGCATTGAACAGTGGATGTTCATGGCCTTTTCTGCAACTCATTACCTGACCCATCACTCCTTCTTTGCATGCACCTGAAATCAGTCAATGAGAGCAGCCTAGATACCTTCTCACGCGCCACCTTCGATAGTGGCGTCTTACACTGGTGGCAATCAGTCAAAATTAGTCTCTTGAAGAATATATCAAAATAGAAAATCCATGCTAAGTCAACAAAAGCTTCCACATGACATGTAAAATCTTAAATATGTAAATCAGAATTTTTAAGAAATCTTTCGAAACCCTCATAATAAGTAATTGCTTAGTCCTTGAGTTGTAGATTAAAATAGAAATGGGGAAGAGAACCTGCCTGTAAATAGCACCAAGTCTGGCTGCATGTCAAACAAGCTCATTCTTCATCCGAAGCAATGTTTATGTTAATGACATCTGGTTTTAAGCTATGAAATCAATGACAAATTAGAACGCCAAATAATATTGAACTCTTCTAATCAAATGCAAAGTCCATTTAAGACTCCGAATCCCAGAAATCTGACAGTGTATTTAGCAACTGAAATAATAGTAGTTGTTGCAAGGGGAGCTCCATATAATCAAATTTAATACATAACCATTCAATATATGATGGACCTTAGCCTTTTAATCCCAAGTTGAGTTTTTTTTCACATCTTAGAAATATAAATAAATTTTTTTCTACTTATTTCAGTATATTTTATTAAGTAAATATCTTGTTGAGTTCCAATGAGGATCTAGATTGTTACACAAGAAGTCCAAAGAGAGAAAAAGCAAAAGAGAAAAGTAGCTACTGAGCCATTCACGAAGACTATCTACCAGCTAGGTAATATTTTTTCCATTAAAAAAATATTATAACATTATAATATAATGTTTCTACAGTTGGATGTAGGGATGCCATTCTGGTTCGAAGAAAGTTTAAAAATGAAGTATGCTACTGGTTCAGCTGACACGTAAAAATTAAAAGAAAGACATAATCTCCTATAAACATGCAGCAAGCGATATCAAAGTTTCAGTTTTCTTATTTAAAAATTGTCCAAGTATCAACCCCACATAAATGAGGACTTATACATAAATGTATTTCTATTCGCACAATCAAAGCCCCCCTTCAGATGAATTCCCTTATTGCATTTCAAGTAACGAAAGAGCCCGTCAATTAAAATCTAATGACACCAATTTGACCGTTTAAGATGATAAATAACAGAAGGAAATATAGATAAGTAAAAAACCATATCAACAAACATGAAAGTAAATAATATTTCGGAGCACAAATATGAACCAAAAACTCACATAGGTGTCAAATTTATCAACAGTAGCTTGAGCTTCTTCCAGAGAAGCCATTGTCACAAATGCAAAGTTCCAGTTTTTCCCACCTGTATGCTTTATAATCAACCATTAATAGCTCACAATCAAAACCCCATAACAGAAACAACACAATCAATTTAAACAAACCAGAAAAAATGTTTTAAAAATAGAGAAAGTAGAACCTCAACATCTTTAACAGCTCCACATTGGCCAAAGAAGTCCTTGATATCTGTAACAGAGAAAGACCAAGGCAAATTGAACACATAGATCTTTCTCGTCACATTTTGTTTCTGGGTTTGCTCTGGTTTTGCTTCTTCCACTAGTGTTGTTGTTTCTTCCACCGTAGAGCATAACTGAAAGTGGCAGTTCCTTGTTAGTCGTTTAAGATAATAAATAAAAGTAGAGTAAAAACCTTTAGTACCAGCCTTGATCTTCAATGCCAACTTCACGGCTGCATCAAAAACCGAGTGAAGGAAGGTGCTGCGACATCGAGCTGAAGCAGTGGTCTGCATGGAGGTCCCACAAGCTGGAGGCGTAGCAGTCCTGCAACAGCGAGCTGGAGACGTGGCGGTCCTGCGACAGCAAGCTGGAGGTGTGGTGGTCTTGTGACAGTGAGCTGGAGGTGTAGAGCTGTTGTGCCTGCGATGCTGGAGTTGCGACGGCAGAGGTGCTGCAGCGCTTAAGCTTCGACGGTGATCTAAAGCCGTGGAAGTGCTACTAGCCTGCGATGAACGTTGGAGGGAGCTGCCGATGGCCGAGTGGTCTGACGGTGTTGCTTCGGTTTAGGGATTTAAACAAGAAGGAAGGAGACGGCCAGGAAGGGAATGTAGGTTGGGAATTAGGAATTACTATGTTTATATAGTCTGGTAAATATCATGGTTTTCTACAACATTATAATTTATCATATTCAACCCTAAAAAGTATTTGTAAGTTTAAATACTTTATTTTTTTCATATACAATCCAATACTATGCGGGTCGGGTCGGGTCGGGTCAAACGGTGCTGAAGGATGAACCCGTACCCGAACCTTATATTTAACCATTATATATTATTTAATTTTTCTATTATTTATAAATTGTTAGGTAAAGATTTTAAATTCTAATATATCTATATTTAACCATAAAATCATAATTTTTTGAACAAAATATTTATATTACTATTTGAATTTCTTAATATTTATCTAAATAAAAAAATAAAATTACTATAATTTTATATAAATTTTAGAATTCACATACTTATACAATTTAAAAAATGTGATAAATATGTGATTGAATAAAGACAAATATGACAAATATGATAAATAAATAGGTTTGACTTCTAAATACTTCTCACTTTTTTAAAAAACTGTCAAATAAAAAAAATACAAAGTGACAAATATGAAAAATATTCTTGTAGTGATGGCTCCATCCCATCCAACTTCTCCACTTCTTTCGCTTGGAACTCGGTTGTCACTGCAACAGCTTTCGCCCCCGGGTTTCAGATACGGTGACAACAACTCTGAAGGCTCCGATCTCTATTGACAATGACAACAACTTCAAAGGTCGAGAGAGAGAGACGAGAGAGTGAGCAAGAGAGAGACGAGAGTGTGAGTTTTTGTTTAAGGAAAGTGAGGCGAGAGACACAATGAGGTATGGTGAGCGAAGTTAGAAATTTATTATTATAAATAGTTGTTTATTTTTGTTTTATTTTTTATCAAAACTTACGATAATGGTTATATTATTTGAAATAAAATTTAATTGAGATTTTAATTCTTTAATTTTTAACAAAAATATTTTAAATAATGTTATTTCATTATAAAATAATTTTATTTTTTTTATACAATTCTCAAGTTAAAAAAATTATTTTTCCATAATTTAATATTTTAAGGTTTATTATTTTTATATAGACAATAATATTATTTTTATTTAAAGATTTTTAAAAATTATTTTGTCAATTTTATAAATAAAAGATAAAATGACGTCGTTGGCACTTTTTTTTAAATATATTGAGTAATTTAATTTCTTTATTAGTTATAATTTCTTAGCTACATATATTTTGAATCTAAGATATCTTTTAACATAAAATTATATTGTTCAAATAAAGGATTTATCTTACTATTTTAATTTCTATATTTTTATTTATAAAATGAATGAAATTTCTACACTTTTACATGAATTTCAAAATTAAAATAATTTCATCTATTTCTTATATTTTTTAATGTTCAAAAATTTTTATTTCAATAAACATAAATTTTTAAATCAAATTAAACAATTAAAAGTAATTTAAAAAGTTAAATTATTTTATTTTGATAATTAATTACTTTTTAATGAGACTTTAATTCAAGTAATTGTGGACAAAAATGAGACTATATACTTGAAAACATTTTTCTTTAAATTTTAAAGATAAATTATTAAATTATTAAAAAAATAGGTAAATTTACTTTGAATTTTAAATGTTATAAAAAATTGCACTAATTTCATATTTTGATTTTAAATAAAATAAAGAAATTAAAAATAGAAGAACGTTTTGAGCTTTTAGCTACAGTATTTCATTTCTTAAATGTAATACTTTTCGCAACGTGCATCAAGCGCACGTTGCGGAAAACTATATTTCGCAATGTGCATCAAGCGCACGTTGCGGAAAACTACATTTCACAACGTGCATCTAGCGCACGTTGCGAAAACTCTGTTGCCGTAGGCCATTTTTCTACTAGTGATTGTTAAGACCTATAATAGTTTAGGATTGGGGGAAACATGACTTTAAAATGATAGTGCCCATGAATAAGATTTGACTTCAACAAGAATTCAAGTGGTAAAAGTTGAAAAATCTAGTTTAAATTGGAGTAGGTGGCCCTGGAATTTGCGAGATATACTTTGTTCCCTTGCTATTAATAGCTTCTTTCATTTTGATATCAGGTCTGCAACTATCCCTTTACAACTAGAGGAATTCTAATGGGTCACATTACTCTAAGCTACAAGAATTTTCAGGTTAATTATGTTCTTTAGTATGTGGAATACCATGTATTTTTGCTTTTCACTTCATGATATACTTATACCCAAAAGCTGATTGTAGGTGATGATAAAAGGTAATTGTTATTTGTTAATGTTTTTCTAATTGATTTAGTTATACATTGCATGCAGTTAACCCCAAGAGTTGGGCAATAAACTCTTGCCTTTTCTTTAATCTAGCTTTAATCCTATTGCATTACTTTCATAAAATTTGAGCTCAAATCGGTAAGTTATACATATTTATTATTTGGATACATTGTTTTTGCTATCTAGTTGTTCTTGTATATATATACACATATACAACCAGGTTTCTAAAAATAAAAAATATATAATACGTGTCGGCTTGAATTTAGAATTCAAACCGACACGTATTATATATGTACAAATATACATGTCGGCCTAAAAATGACACATAAAAGTTTTATGTGAAATGACACAAATGTTTAATTGATGTCAGCCAAAAAATGACACATATAAGTTTTATGTGAAATGACACAAATGTCCATCATGTGTCACTCGGTGAAGATATATATTATTATGTCGGCCAGGAAATGACACATATAATTTTTATGTGAAATGACACAAATATCCATCTTGTGTCACTCAGTGAATAACATTAAATAGGTGTCACCTCATGAGTGACACAAAATGATGATCTATGTGTCATTTGGGGACTGACATTATTTTTGTGTCACTTATTAGGGAACACATATTTGGTATAAACCGACACGTAATGAGAAATATTTGCTCCATGCATGTCTATTTATGAATGACACATATGTTTGTGTCGGTTTGACAAAGTGACACATATAGGAATATGACACATCCGAAAAAGGATTGTCTCCCAAGTATAGGAGTGTCGAAGTAATAATCCCGGTGAGACCGAGGTCGATCCACGAGGAAGGGGATTTTAACGTTACAAATTATAAGATAAGCAAATATGATATGAATAATTCAAAAAAATGACAAGATAATATCAATAAATATGTAAGATGGTAGGCGGTATTACCGACCATTCAAATAGAATACAAAAAGCAAGAGGAGGTAAAACCATCCATGGAAATAGGTGGTATAACCAACCATAGTTAATTAAAGAACTATTTCATAAGGTGGTAGAACCTACCATAGTAAATAAAATAAAAAGTTCATAAACAATAGAATAATTAAAATACAAGAGGAATTAACACAATAACAATGAAGGCTAAGGTTAGGGGATCCGCCTTGATATTTCGAATAAGGATAAACAACCCATTTTAGTTATATGAATTATATTTGTTTCGTTACCAATATTTATACCACTTCTTGTAAATGGGTTCAAGCATCCAATGTGCCAATCACCATATGTCTACAACAAATCAAGGTTCCTAACTAGATTCGTGTCGGTAAGGAAGAACCATACATCATCTAGAAAGGATCCAAGCATTTGATGTGCCAAGGATTGTCGACAATGGATCAAGACCTCCACTTTACGAGTGGTGTCAAGATTGATTAAGAAAATAAATATAAAAATCATAAAATAAACAACACAATATTATGACAATTAAGCACATATCAAGGGTTAGAGAATCCTTATTCTCATATCAAGGGTTTCACCCTTTCACCTTAGCAAAAGAGAAATTAGAAGAACATTATAATAGAAAGAAAATAAAATGCAAGAAAAAGGAAATTCATTAATAACATAACACACACAATACAAGATCCTAGCCAAAGCCAAAATGTTCCAGCCAAGGCCAAGATGCCCTAATGGGTCACAAGGCACCTCTATTTATAGATACATCCAGGGGCAAATTTGTCAAATTATAAGGGCATAATTGTCAAATATTAGTTGCAAATATCTTTGACAATTGGGATCATTAGGCACTGACTTTGACTATCAATTTTGACATTGAAATATTGAGAATTTTAATATATGTCTTCATAAAAGTTGTAGATATTTCTCTAAGCTTTCTATAACATATTGATTTGCACAATTTGGATACGTATTTTGAGAGATACGGTCCAAATACTAAGGCCTGGTCAGACTGGGTCGAGACTATAGATGGGTTCACTTCAAGCCCAATTTTGGTCTACTAAGAGCCTGAATTTGATGATTCTTGTGAAATGCAATCTTGTAGACAATTGAATCAGCTTTCCAAAACATTAAGATTTGCATCATTCTGATCTATAAATAGAAAGTTGTGCCCATTTTACCGAACCTATAACAAAACCAAAATTAAGAGAAACTTAATTCTAAAGATGCAAAGACTACAAACATGCTTAAGTTGAGGAATTTAATGATACTATTAATGCAATATGATGAATTAAACTCTTATTAAACACACATATTTAAGTGTTCATCAGAATATGTGACAGGTCAATTTATGTCATGTGAAAACCGACATATATATTGATATATGTCATTTTTTGGGCGACATAAAAGGCCTATTTTGTTGTAGTGATATTTCATTTTCCTTTTTTTTTCTTTGTGAAAACTAGTCTTGAATCTATACATAACCAAAAAACAATTGCTGTAGAAAGTAGAAAAGTGAAAATATTTACTACTTCTCTATTTAATTAATATATAGGATAATAATTATTCCTCTAATTAGAAACTTATTTATACAAAAAAAATTTAATGAAGAAGTAGTATTTTCCTAATTAAAGAATATTTATAAAAAAATTTGGATTCATCAATTCAAATATCAATTATATCCTTCCATGAATTTAGTGATATAAAAGATTTGAAGTGGCTAAAATAGTAAAACCTAATTTATATTATTTATATAATATAATATGTGTCAATATTTTTATTGGGTACTCTCATCAAACTAGCATGATAAGGTAAATAAGGTAATATGTCCGTCCTGCATAACTCTTTCCCCTTTTAGGCAGCCCAATCTAGCTAAGCTCTCCACTGCTGCAAGGAAAAGATAACACGTGTACTTCAAAAATAAGAAAAACGTCAATATCAAGAAAAATAATATTTAATAAACAATAATAAGAACAATGTGATTTCGAGGTACACATTTTGCTTTTGGAAAATAAATTAATTCAATAGTTATGCAAAAGAAAAGTACATTAAAAACGCTTTTGCTACAGCCATGTAAGTCCGCGCTGGTCGCTAGAAATGGGCTCTGTCCAAACCTTGGTTAGCACAGCCGTTATCTGGTACTTCACCAATGGCATTGCGTCCATTTATGGCTCTAAACGCCCTCCCATGTAAGTCACTTTCAGTGGCGAAATTTCCCCCTAAATTAGAGGGTCATCATCGCTTTCCTTCCACAACAAACTCGGTCAAAGGAGCTGTGAAAGCATGTTTAGCAGCTGAAATCAGCAAAGAAAATGTCTGTCCTCCAGTGGTTAAGCTTCCCCCTTCTGTGTGGAAGGATTTGGATTTCTCCAAAACCTGATCCCCAGGTAAGAAAATCCCTTATTTCTATATTTTTTGTGGTCTAGCATATTATTAGAGCAGTTTTGATTCAACGGTTTTTAACAGAAATATACACATATTTTACCATTATATCACTTAATATTTCTGCTTTTGCAGGAGTTGGAATCAAATGATAAGCAAATAGAAGAGCTGAAGGAAAAGGTTAAAGGAATGTTAATGGCTCCTTCAAATGATCCAGTACAAAAAGTTGGTTTGATCGACACCATATGTCGCCTTGGGGTCTCATATCATTTTGAGAATGAGATTGAATAACTACTATCTCTTATTTTTCGATCACAGATGCTTAACCTTCTGACTATGATCTATATACTGTTGCTCTTCTATTTCGAGCCTTCAGGCAACATGGTTTTAAAATGCCTTGTCGTAAGTATATATTACATGCTCTTGTCAACCAAACTTAACAAATTAAATGAACGTATTAGATGCAAAGAAGCATGGAAATTTTTAATTTTAATTAATATACAATTTAAAAATCATACAAGGCCAAAAATAAGAGTAAAATGGATTTTTAACAGATGTGTTTGACAAGTTTAAAGACTCAGATGGTAAGTTCAAGCACAGTTTAGCCGGCGACGTGAAGGGGATGCTAGACGTCTGCTTGAATGAGCTGGTCAACTTCTCCCCAGTTCTGTATATGCGCAAAGAATGTCTGAGTCCCTCTTCCTTTCCTGAACCTGTAGTTTGTTTGAAGCTAGCCATTTGAGAATACGCGGAGAAGATATTCTTGATGAGGCTCTTGGCTTCACAACCACTCATCTGAAGTCCATGGCACCTATATCAGACCCTTATCTGGCAAAACAAGTAATCAGCGCTTTGGACATGCCCTTTCACAAAGGCATGCCGAGAGTGGAGGCACGCAAATACATTTCTCTTTACGAAGAAGATCCTGAATCTAAAAAAGAAACTCTGCTCTTGTTTGGCTAGATTTTAACAAAGTGCAATTACTTCACCAACAAGACCTAAGCCACCTCTTAAGGTAAATTAATGCTTAATTAATTTAATTACCATGCAAATGGTAAATTCGATTAACTCATTCTTTTATAATTTTGGATGCAGTTGGTGGAGAAATTTAAACATTACATCACAGCTTAGTTATGCAAGAGACAGAATTGTGAAGATTTACATGTGGATGAATGGATTGTCTTTTGAACCTTCTTACGCGAAGGTCGAATAATATCAACTAAAGTTGTTATAATATTTTCTGTTATTGATGATACGTTTGATTCATACGGTACAATTGAAGAGCTCGAGTACTTTTCAGGCGCAATACAAGGGCGGTATTTTATTGACTTCTGCATTAATTTCTTATTTGAACATTTCCTCCCCCCAATGCATAGATGAGTTACTTATGGACCTTGATAATTATGGTTAAATGAGCTAAAAAAATTAAACAAAAATACTATAATCCACTTATCTCATTTTTTTTAACTATTTAACTTCTTTAGGACTGGTGAGGAAATTATTAATTTCTTTATTCATACACGTGAATTGCAAAATGAGAATAAGAATTAGTAGTTGTACCATAATAATTACATGGAGGTTATTTTTGAATATACTTAGATGTATGTACATATGCCCTATACTTATGGATGTATGTATATCGGTATATACATCTATACGTATGTATGACATAGAGAAAACTTTTTGCAACTAACATTTAATATAGATGTTAAAATTCAAGCAGCGGTGGACCTCAGATTTAATATAAATATATACATATTGAAAAGTACGTACCATGATTCCATGAATGCTTTTCAGGAAATGGTTGCATAATAACATGGTATGTCAAGTTCATTAAATTTATTCTCCTAAGTAAAGCTATATTCAATTTATTAGTGACATTTACAAGGCAAACACACATTAATTAAAGACCTATCTTTCTGTATTTAATATAAAACATATATTTTAGATAATTTGAAGGTACATAATTTGTTTTGTAGTGCATATGATACGCTCTTATCATAAAAAATTTTTTGTATACAAGTAGAAGAAAGAGAGATAATAATATAGAGAGAGAAAGGCAGATAAAAAGTCTTATTTTATTTCCTAGTATATTTACTATAATATAACATGCATGAGATTGTAATGAGTTTTCTATTCGTTTAGATACCTAAAAGTAAAACACTTTACTTCTAATTTTAGGTGGAACATCAATGCCTTTGGTCAGTTGCCAGATTATATGAAAATTCTTTATAAAGCTGTCTTGGATCTTTTTGATGAATTTAACAATGACCTTATTAAAGGAAGACCATACATCGTTGCCTATGCGAAGGAAAAGGCAAAATTATGCTATAAAGAACTTCTTATACCTTTATATCGTTATTTATATGAAGATAGATGATCTATCACATCACATGTTTTATATAATTCCTTATCGAAGTAGTAATTTGGAGAATTGAAATTTGATCTAGCATAAAATATATCTGCATTAAGGGGCCTAAATAAAATAATAATTAGAGGGAGACTGAATAGTAGCAAAGTAAGAATATGAAGGCTAGGGCTAATAATAAAACCGGATATTTTGTGTGTATTGGAAATTATTCTGGTGCCTGGAACTGGGAATGGGAGGCCACGGCGTAGTGTAGTGTAGCCCTACCTCTACCTAGATATGCTTGATGTAATTTCAACTCTTTAATTAATGTACTTTGATCCATCAAATTAAAAAGAAAAAATTGTGATACCAACTATCTAACTCATTTATGTGTATATATAAGAAAAGCTAAGTTATTAGTTAACAATCAGGTGAAAGAGATGGTGGAAGCCTACCTTCTCGAGGCCCAATGGTACAACAAGGGTTACATACCACCGTTTGATGAGCATCTGAACAAGGGTTTACTCTCAGCTGGTTGTTCTTCAGTTCCGGCATCAACATTTATGGGGATGAGGGAAGAAATTGCAGGTATTAAAGCAGTTGAGTGGCTGGAGACTAAACCAAAAACTGTTAGGGCAGCATATATATTGGGTCGTCTAACGGATGACGTGATGACCCACGAGGTATACATATATTGTAATTTGTATGAAAATCCATTTAGAAAACTTTATTAACATAAAAATATTATTTTTCTATCAAATTATTTACAAAATTGGAATGTAATACGCTAGAACAGGGGTGGAAGTATGTCCGTATGACCTATACTTACGTATTTATGCATATATGTATATACATGCATCTTTATGTGTGTATGACAAAGACAAAACCTTTTGCGATTAACATCTAATAGAGAATCTTCAATGTCAAGCAGTGTGGGTTATCATTTCTCAAATTAAACTATAAAAATTGTAATTTAATTATATAGCTTAAAAAATAAATAAATTACAATTTGTTACACAAACATCTTGACTCCAATATTCGATACATTTGCTTTTAATGAACAAAAATCATTGTCTGATGATAAAAAATGTAAATAAATAAATTTCATCTCATATTCTTATTTAATGAAATCTTAAAAATTATTTAGTAACTTAAAATAAATGAAATAAAAACTATCAAACAAATTTAGCATGTCATGACATTTGTGCCATTATTTGAAACTACCAACATTTGTACGGACCAAAAGAAGTTTTAATTTAAAAGCCTAAAATTTAGGGATTACTTTGAATTTTTTAAGAATGCAATTTTATCATGTAAAATATTTAACTACAAGGATTATTAAAAAGATTTTAAAACCTGTCGCAGCCCTGCCCCATGGCCATAACCTAGGTCCACCACTAAATTCAAGAGATTAAAGTTATATCTACATGAGACATGTTAATATTAAGTTATATATACATTATCACGAGTGGTTACTAAAACAAAACTATGGCCAAAAAAGTGGATAGAGAAAAGAGAAGAGGGAATAAATGAGGGGTTAATCACATAGACCCCCTCAGGTTTTAGGAGACCCCATCAGATTTTCTCTTAAATGTCATTAGATTCCAATTCCATCCAATATGAAAATATTTGTTGTTGGAAATTAGTTCAAAGAAATGCAATGGAGGGACTCGAACCCAAGACTCTAAGGTATCACAAAGACTTCTAACCATTAGACCAAACAACTTTTTTATGACTAAAGAAACAAAAATATATTTAAATAATTGAGCTTCTTATTGTAATAATCAAATATGTCCATCTCATATCTCATTTATGGTGAGTGGAGGAACCATAAATTTGTTAATTTATTTTTGTTTAATTTTTATTTAATCTAAATGTATTAATTATTTTTGTTTAATATTTGTTTTAATCTATTTTTATTTTTGCCTTAAGTGATTAATTCTTACTAATAAATTTATTAATTTATTTTAAAAATTTGATTAAAACTTATAATTAAGTTTAATCAATTATAAATTGAATAAGAGGAACCATAAATTTATCAATTTATTTTTGTTTAATTTTTAATCTAAATTTATTAATTTATTTATTAATTTATATTTTAATCCAAATTTATTAATTTATTTTGGGTTAATATTTATTTTAATATATTTTTACTTTTATTAATTAATTCTTATTAATAAATTTATTAATTTATTTTAATAAATTAATTAAAATATAATTAATTTAATTAAATTATAAATTGAATAAGAGGAATTATAGATTTATTAATTTATTTCATTAATTTTTATTTTAACTATTTTAATTTATTAATTCTTATTAATAAATTTATTAATATATTTTAATAAATTTATTAAAATTTATAATTATTTTTGATCAATTATAAATTGAATAATTGATTAAGCATTAAGGGAACTTATGGAAAGCAAGAAAAGTTTTAAATAAAACGATGTTTGGCCTAGTGGTCAGGAATCTTTATGTTACACACAATGTTTATTATTTATTATAATATTGATTTTTTAATGAATTGTCACG
Source organism: Boswellia sacra (assembly GCA_013180625.2). Taxonomy (NCBI): domain Eukaryota; kingdom Viridiplantae; phylum Streptophyta; class Magnoliopsida; order Sapindales; family Burseraceae; genus Boswellia; species Boswellia sacra. The sequence goes on from SNVD02003973.1 coordinate 105,892, forward strand.
GGTTGAATACCCCCAACTTTTGGCTTAATTTCTAGCTTTCCCTTGCTGTTAACTCCATATATAAATATATTATAGCCCGATGGTGAGCATACCATGTAGAAGATAGGAGGTCCTGAGTTTGAACGCCAACAATGTAAAATTTAGCTTATTTCATATATAATTGATTTTGCATAATCTATAGCCTTCAAAATCTAGGAGGTCTCGAGTTCAAACCGTAACATTGTAAAATTTGTTTAAACTCCTATATAATTAACTGTGTATTATTAATAACTATTATGCCCCTCAATACTCACATAATTACAAGTACTTAACGAAAAAAGTTAGGGGTAGACTCTGATGAAAAATGGCAAACAGACAATCGAATTAACTTTAAACTATTATTTAATATATGAAAAAGTACTATGTATGTTCAAATAATGTTAGAATAATAACATGGTAGGTCAAACTCATCTAAATTTATTCTCCTAAGTGAAACAAAATTGAATCTATGAGTGACATTTACAAGGAAAATACACAAACACATTGGTTAAAGACCTATCCATTTATATTTAATATAAATATATATTTTGGATAATTTTAAGGTACATAATTATGTTTTGTAGTGCCTATAATCAAGGACAGAGCCAGCTAAGGCCCAGCATAGGCAGTTGATCCTCCTCGGCTCATAAAAAATTTCAAATTCTATTTATTTATTTGTGAATTTTTTCTGTTTAATTATTAACCGACTATTATTATTATTTATATCATTATTATTGTCTTCTTCCTTATACATGTACATATTCTTTTATGCATTCGAATCTAAATTCATTACATTTTACTCTTTTTTTACTATATCTCATATTTACTAAGTTCTCTCTTGGCTCTTCCTCTCTATTATAAAAATAGTCTATTTTACATAATTGTAAAATTATTGAATATATATATCAATTATAAACAAAAGATGCTACCACATATCAGTTATAGTGCCTATTTGTTTATGATTTTAGTTTTAGTATTGATATTTTAATAAAAAATTTAAATAATTAGCTATAACGATATATATATATATATATATATATATATATATATATATATATATATATATATAAAATTAGAATTGGTAATCAAGATTAAATGATTAGTTGCGACATAATTACACTATCTTACGACACATCCTTAAAATAAAAATTGTTTGATATTATGCAATAGTAAATTATTGAATATATTTATGAATTTATATAATCATTATTTTTTCATTAAGTTGTTTTTATTTAATTATAACTCATCGTTGCCTCTCACAAAAGTTTTTGACTTCGTCATTGCCTATAATAATCATAAAAATATATGTATATATGTAGAAGAAAGAGAGAGAACTGTTTATAGAGAGAAAATTAGATAATTTAATTTCCAAGTATATTTACTACAATATAACATGAGATTATTATGGGTTTTCTATTTGTTCACATCACATCTAAAAGTAGGTATAAGAATGACAATTTGACCCGCCCGGGGTCGGAGATCCAAAAAATCTGCAAGTTCTCGGCAGGGTAATAACCTGAAAACCATGAGAGAAATTTTGCCAGGGCCAGGGAGAAATTTTTTGCCCCGACTCTGGGGCCGAGGTGGGGGTGCCGAGGCAGGGGATCCAGAATAAAACCTGAGGGATGCAATTAAAATTTTGAAATTATGTTATGTAAAAATACTTTTAAGTCCTGTTAGTTTTTAATCTTCACTTTGGCCCTTTATTTAAATTTAAGCCAAGTCCAGCCCAAATCTTGCTAAGATTTTCTAGTTTAATACCTATTAGATGGGTCAAGCCCAACCCATCTCCAAGGAAAGTGTGTTAAAAATTTTTTGCTATCCCCAGGGTTTGAACCCATCTCTCTACATGAATGAAAACAATGCGTTACCACATGGCTGCAAACCATTTCACGTCTAATTTCACTGCCATATATATATATATATATATATATATATATATATATGCTAGCCATGTCCAAGGGAATTATGTTAAAAACTTTATACAGCCCTTGGGGTTTGAATCCTTCACCCAATATAGATGGAAATAGCCGTTACCATTAGGCTGCAAACTATTTTGCATATAAGTTCACCGCCATATATATATATATAAAAGTATTAGAATTAAAAAAAAAATGCAACCCAGGTTTTAATCCCGGGTTATTGAAAAACCTGGCCCACCCCTGGTTACCCCGGCCCCAGCCCCGGCAAAAATATTTCGGGGATTTTTCAGAGGCCGACTGCCGGCCCTTGCCTCGGGTTTTGCCATCTCTAAGTAGGTAAAACTCTTAACTTCTATTTTTAGGTGGAACATCAGTGCCCTTGATCAGTTGCCAAATTATATGAAATTTCTTTATAGCGTTATCTTGTATCTTTTTGATGAATTTAACAATGTGCTATTAAAGAAGGAAGGCCATACATCGTTGCCTATGCAAAGGAAAAGGTAATTTTATGCTATAAAGAACTTCTTATTGTTAAGTTTGCCACTTTTTTAAAAGCTTAAGCTTATAAAAATAGGCTTAACATTAATATTTTAAGCCTTCTAATATGCCCCCTCACGTGCAAGAGCCCGGTGCACTTACTACATAAATCAGATCAAGCCTCACATGCCTCAGCGGGTCTTACAAGTGGGCCAAACAATAACACTTTTTAAATAATTTTTTTAAATAATACAGAAAGGATTCAAACCTGTGATCGTTGGATCATTATGGCTCTGATACTATGTTAAGTTTGCCACTTTTTTAAAAGCTTAAGCTTGTAGATATGGACTTAACATTAATACTCTAAGCCGTCTAATACTTATATCTTTATAATGTTATTTATATCAAGGTAAATGATTTATCACATCACATGTTTTATACAATTACGTACATAATTATGAATGAATTTATCAAAGTAATTATTTGATAATTGAAATTTAATCTAGCATAAAATATATCTACATTAAGGGGCGGAGGCAAGATTTGAAAGTTGGGGCCCGACATAAAATAATAATTAAAGGGAGATTAAACAGCAGAAAAATATAAGAATATGAAGGCCTAAATGGTGGAAACTGAATATTTAGTCTGTATCTGTGAATTATTATGGTGTCTGGAACTGGGAATGGGAGGCCAAGGCATAGTGTAGTGTAGCTGTACCCCCACCTAGATATGTTACATGTAATTTCAATTGTTTAATAATGTACTTTGATCCATCAAAATATAAAAAATGTACTTTGATCCATCAAAAAAATGGGCCTCAAAAAAATGTGATACCAGTTATCTGTTAACAATCAGGTGAAAGAGATGGTGAGAGCCCACCTTCTTGAGGCCCAATGGCATAACAAGGGTTACATACCACCGTTTGATGAGTATTCGAGCAATGGTTTACTCTCAGCTGGTTGCTTTTCACTTCCAGCATCACCATTTATAGGAATGAGCGAAGAAATTGCAGGTATTAAAGCAGTTGAGTGGCTGGAGACTAAACCAAAAATTGCTACGGCAGCAAATATATTGGGTCGTCTAATGGATGATGTTATAAGCCACGAGGTACATATATCGTCATTTGTATGGAAATGCATTTATAAATTTTCATCAAAATTAGTTATATTATTTTGATATTAAATTACTTACATTCCTCTAATTGATCTTGAAGGCCGAGCAAAAGAGAGAGAAAGGACATGTTGGATGCCTTATGAAACAATTTGGCGTTTCTAGAGAGAAGGCGGTTGAAAAGTTGAATACCATTTTTGCAGACGCATGGAAGGATTTGAATGATGTGCATAAGGCCAACGGCCGTGCCAATGCATATCCTCGTCCCATTTGTTAGCCTTGAGCGTCTTGTAGAACTCAGTTACAATAAATTAGATGCCTACACTAACCCAGCGAATCTAAAAGATGATAAACCTATTTTTCTACCCATTTAAACCTATTTTTCTCAGAAATGATGGAGTCTTCCCACTATAGAGAGCTTATAGATATTATTTATATAACTATTGACGCCTGTTTGGAATAAAAGTATTCCTTGCTCCTTCGAGTTTTGTCTACATCTATATGTGTATACAGTTAGCATATTTGGTTTTGCAATAAAATAAGGTTTGAAAGCATTTATGTTATTGTACTAGGGTTATTTGCTGGTTCATTGAATTTTGTCAAAACTTAATTAATATCAAACAAATCAAGATAGGATAATTCATTCCAAAAAATAAAGATGTTGACTTTTAATGATCTCTTGATCGAGTTAATTGTAATCGGATATAGGATGAAACTAACCAACTACACGTTTCATAAATATTAGGTTCTTAATAAATATATAAGCATCTCTCAAGATTTAAGATACTCACAGATTTCTTAAATATATTAACTGTATATGAGAGAACAAACGCGCCTAATCAACTAAGAAGCTTATAAATTATTCATAATTTCAAAATTAAATTAACAAGTGAACGTTTCAAAATGTCATGAGTCTTAAAACATATTTGCAATACCTCCGCTGCAAAAATTCTTCACAACTTGGAAAGCATTTTAGACTTAATTTTTGAGTACTAAAATAGATTGTTGTCAAGGAAGGAGCAGAAGCAAGTACCATGAGGTTTGTCTTTCCGAAAGTTGTCTCCCTCCAACTTTGGAAGTGTATTTGTTAGTTATGACCATTACATCTCCTCAGAAATTTGTAAACTTACGAAAACCTGTTCTAATTTAATCTAGCATAAAATATATCTACATTATTATTTATTTCTAATTTTATATTATGATTCTGTATATATTTTTAAAATTATTTTATGATTCTTTAGCTTATTTCTATATCAAATTAATTTTTTTAAAATTCTTTACCCAATTATACACATAAATAAATTAAATTCATAATAAATTTTGTTATGCAAATATTGTTACTATGTAAAATAAAATCACAAGTAAAAATAATATATATAAATATGAATATATGTATAAAACTATTAATTTTGAGACATTTTAACTCATATGTTAAAAATTATTCAGACTTTTATACTCATACCTATTCAGATTTTAGTTTAATTCAAATATATTCAGATGTTAGATAAAAAAAAAAAATGCCCCCTCAGTGCAGCATTATTGTTTATTAAATAAATTGCAAATAAAATCAAATAAAACATTATTAATTTTCTATAACAGTGGCACTTTTGTAATTTTATGCAGTTTTTCTCTTAGGGCAGCACAGTCTAGCTAACCTCTCCACCGCTGCGAGGAAAACAAAAGAAAAATATCAACATCAAAGGAATTAATAATTTATAGGCAATAATAAGAACAACGTGATTTCAAGGATACACATTCTATTTTTGTTTAACAAATTAATTGAATATTTATCCAAAAGAAAAGTACATTAATTATACAAAAGAAATAATAGCATGGTTCTAATTTAGAAAATAATAAAGACAACGTGATTTAAAGGATACACATTCCATTTTTGTAAAACAAATTCATTGAATACCTATGCAAAAGAAAAGTAAATTAATTATCTCGAACATTAAATTTCAAAAGATGAAAGGAAAAATAAATGGGAACAAATTATCTCTTGGTACTAGATGATCCGGGTCGTTCCACGAAATCATATATACGATGAGTATTATATATATATATATATATATATATATGTTACGGTATTTGTGATAGATCTATATATATGTTACGGATTTGCAAGAATTAAAAGGGAGTGAAATGAGTATCAATTAGGAGTATGTAATATGGAGTGAGGTAAGGGCCAGCAAGAATAATGAAATATATTTCTCTAATGAATAAAGAAACATGAGCAAAAGTGAGTTACTCAAGAAGCAAACTGGCAAGACAGAAAATTATTCCCTTTTGATTTCTTCACTTCTATTACACAAGGGTGGAGGGGTTGTATTTATAATCACATAAGTAACCGCCTACTACCACTCCATTCTTCACTCATAACTCACCCACTTAATAGCCAATTAAACATTGCATATAAAAAAACTATTTAAATTTCAACATTCATTACAAATCAATTAAATAATGGGCTCCTTATGTACTTCATGTGGTGGTAATCCATCAGACACTTTACAACACTCCCCCTTGGATTCCACCACTTAAAATAATTGTATTTGACTTTACTAAGGAAAAACCCAGTGGGATAAAAACCAAAATAAAGAAACACAATTATACAATAAATTATGAAGTGGTGTTGGACGTGTTTTACTACCTCATTAAAAACCTTGCCGGGAAAACCCAGTGGGACAAAACCCGATCGAAGGGAAAAAGAGTACAGTACACATATGTCCACAACACTCCCCCTGATGATGGCAGAAGATCTCTTGTCAAATTGATTGCTTGTTGGGCCGCTGCATACCGATTTTATATACTAGCTTCTCAAATATTGATGTCGGTAAAGTTTTAGTCAACAGATTTGCAAGATTGTCATTCGAACGTATCTGCTTCACATCGATCTTTTGACTTTCTTGAAGTTCATGCGTGTAGAAGAACTTCGGTGAAATGTGCTTTGTTCTATCTCCTTTGATATATCCTCCTCGGACTTGAGCAATACAGGTTGCATTATCTTCATATATGATTGTTGGAAGATTTATAGTAGGAGATAATTTACACGAATTTTGGATGTGTTGAATAATAGAACGTAACCATATACACTCTCGGCTGGCCTCATGCAATGCAACTATTTCAGAGTGGTTAGAAGAAGTAGCAACCAAACTCTGTTTAGTAGATTGCCATGAAATTGCGGCCCCATTATAAGTGAAAACATATCCTGTTTGTGATCAAGCTTTATGGAGATCAGATAAATAACCGGCATCATCATATCCAACCAAGCCAGGATTTTCAGAAGGCTCATATGGAAAAAATAATCCCAGATCAATAGTTCCCTAAAGATAACGAAAAATATGTTTTATCTCGTTCCAATGTCGTCTGGTGGGTGCTGAATTAAACCTTGCTAACAAACAAATTAACTGCAAATGCAATATCAGGTCTAGTACATTGCCTCAAATACATTAATGTACCTATAGCGTTCAAATATGGTACTTCAGGATCAAGTAACTATTCATCATCCTCTTTAGGACGGAATAGATCCTTTTTAGGATCAAGAGGTCTAACAATCATTGGGGTACTCAATGGATGAGCCTTATCCATGTTGAATCGTTTCAAAAGTTTTTCTGTATATGCTGATTGGTAAACAAGTATGCCATCAGGGTTATGCTCGATCTGCAGGCCGAGACAATATTTCGTTTTCTCCAAATATTTCATTTCAAATTCTCTCTTCAAATATTCAGCAACATTTTGGATTTCTTCAGGGATTCCAATTAAATTCATGTCATCGACATATACTGCTATAATAGCAAAACCAGATTCTGATTTCTTTATAAACACATAAGGGCATATGGGATCATTAATGTATCATTCTTTAATTAAGTATTCACTAAGGTGATTGTACGACATTCTCCCTGATTGTTTCAATTTGCATAAGGATCTCTGCAACTTAAGTGAATACGCACTCCTTGGTTGTGTTTTAATTGCTTCAGGCAATTTAAATCCTTCAGGGAGTTTCATATATATATCAGAATCTAATTGACCATACAAGTAAGCAGTTACCACATTCATAAGGCACATCTGAAGTTTTTCCGAGACTGCCAAACTGATCAAGTATCTAAAAGTGACAACATCCAATACTGGAGCATAAGTTTCATCAATATCAATACCCGGTCTCTGAGAAAAACCTTGAGCTACTAGCCGGGCTTTATATCTGGCAATCTCATTATTCTAATTTCGTTTTCTAGTAAATACCCATTTATATCCAACGGGTTTGACATCTTTAGGTGTTTGGACTACAGGTGCAAAGACTTCACGTTTGGCCAAAGAAGATAATTCTGCTTGAATTGCTTCTTTCTATTTAGGCCAGTCATGCCTTTGTCTACATTTATCCACTGTTTGTGATTCAAAGTCATCATTCATAATATTAGTGACCATTGTAAATGAAAATACATCGTCAATAACAATTTCATCACGTTTCCACATTTCTCTAGTATAAGCATAATTAATAGAAATTTCCTCATTTTTAAATTCAGCTGTCACTTCAGGGACATGCATTTCATTAACAACTTGTGCCTCTTCAGTGGCAGGTGTCTCCATAGGAACATTTCTTGTTTCAGGAGACAAATTAGATAATGTGGATTCTTTAGCTCGATCATTGTTTATATCAGGACCGTTATTAATCAATTTTCTTTTTCGAGGGATAGTATCTTTTGATCCAAGGGGTCTGCCACACTTCTGGCGTGCAACAATTTGATTATTCATTATTGCTTGAGGGGTTTGCTCAACAGGAATCTCAATTCGAGCTGGTGTATTAGCAGCATGTATATGTGACTTTGTTATCTTGGCTGCATCAGTAAATGCATCCGGCATCTGATTAGCGATAGTCTGAAGATGTATCATCCTTTACACTTCATTTTTACATTGAGATATGCGAGGATAAAAATGAGACAATGTTTCTACATTCCAAGAAAGTTCTGAATTTCTTTCAGAAGGCACATGACCGACTTCGGGAGGCATTTTCTTTTTTCCTAAAGATGGAAAAACTGTCTTATCAAAATGACAATCTGCAAATCGTGTAGTAAAAATATCACCCATCATGGGTTCAAAATATCTGATAATGGATGGAGAATTGTAACCTACATAAATACCCAATCGGCATTGAGGTCCCATTTTTGTTCACTTCAGGGGAGCAATGGGGACTTGTACGGCACAACCGAAAGTTCTTAGATGGGATATATTGGGTTGTTGGCCAAGCACAAGTTGTATTTGTGAATATTCATGATAAGCAATGGGCCTTAATATGATCAATGATGTAGCATGTAAAATAGCATGGCCCCAGGCAGAGGTTGGCAACTGTGTTTTCAATAATAAAGTTTGTGCAATTATTTGCAGTAGCTTTATAAGTGATTCTGCCAAACCATTTTGGGTATAGACATATGGGACAGGATGCTCAATATCAATTCCAACGGATATACAATAATCATCAAAAACTTTTGATGTAAACTCACCAGCATTATCCAAACGTATGGACCTAATAGGATAATCTGGAAAATGTGTCCATAATTTTATAATTTGAGCAAGTAGTTTTGCAAATGCAATATTTCTAGTTGATAACAAACATACATGAGACCACCGTGCAAAAGCATCAATTAGGACCATAAAATAACAAAAAGGTCCACTCGGTGGATGAATAGGTCCACATATATCCCCTTGGATTCTTTGTAAAAATGATGGGGATTCTTGACCAATCTTAGAGAGAGATGGTCTAACAATCAATTTTCCTTGTGAGCAAGCGATACAAGTAGTTTCATTGGACAAAAGGATTTTCTGATCCTTTAGTGGGTGTCCATTTGTATTCTCAATAATTCTACGCATTATTGATGATCCTGGGTGACCAAGACGGTCATGCCATAACATAAAAGTCTTAGGATCATTAAACTTCTGTTTCATAACTGCGTATGTTTCAATAGACCTTATATGTGTATAATATAACCCAGAAGAGAAAGCTTCAAGCTTCTCTAATATTAACTTCTATCCTGAGACATTTGAGGTAATACAAAGGAATTCAATATTATTTTCACAAGATGTCTCAATATGATATCCACTATGTCTTATGTCTTTGAAACTGAGCAAATTTCTTTAGGATTTGCTTGAGTATAATTTTTTTTGGAAAAATTACTTAGTAATATAAATCCAAAAAAGTTATAATGTACAAAAATCTGAGGGGCATACCCCAAGAATTACAAAAGGACGTAAAGTCCAAACATACAATCCAACAAAAAGATAGAAAATGAAGGCCACAAGCAGCCTAAAACAAAGTAAAAAAGCCACAAACGGCCTTAACAACATAGAAGAGAAATGATCACAAACGGTCTAAAACATAAAAATACAAGAGCTTTAACCCTTCTTGTTTTTCTTCTTCTTACGCTTCTTTACCGGGATAGCTGGGGTGTCCGAATGAGTATGATCAATCCTATCAGATTAATCATCCTCACTAAGCCCATTCAAAGGCTCAAAACGAGTGGGAGAAGACTCAGGAGGTATCCGCCCTGAGGAAATAGATGCCTCACGATTTGTAGAACACTTGATAGTGCCCAAAAGTCTACCCTCGTCAGTCGCAAAAGGAGATGGAGAATCAGAATCTGAAACTGACTCTGCACTCGGAACTGTAGTAGCCTTCGGAGGCTCAACTTGCACTGCAGAAATTTCTGAAATAGTAACTATTTTGGTGCAATCAGTGACCTTGGTCACATCCTTTTCTTTTCTCAAATGGGTACTATTAGAGGTGCTAGCCTCATTCTTATCTGGACTTGAAGTCTTTACCGGTTCTGGACAACGATGACCAAACTGGCAACATTTGAGGCAATATTTTGGAGTCCACTCATATTCAACTTGAATTTCAATGGGCCTTGGAGAGAATTTGCACCTGAACTCAAAGTTCTTAACTCGAGGGCGTCTTGCATCAATAAGAACACAAACCCTCGCATACTCCAATCTAGATAGATCAGAAGTCGCCTTATCACAAGATTGAGGTTTTCCAACCATGCTGGAGATAATGCTAAGGCCTTTGGCTGTCCATAAAGGAAACGGCAGGCCATACAAACGGATCCAAACTGGTAGTGTCCGGAATGCTGTAAGATTGAAATCCAGATGCGGATGCCATTGCTGCAGGTAAATGAATTTATCTCCAAACATCCAAGGACTGCGAGCAATGATTGCATGTACCTCATCCTCAGTTCTAAAAGGGAAGATGAGAAATCCCTTATCCGTGGAACGGACGTCCTCAAGACCACTAGATTTTCATGCACGCATCGCCATCGAACGTGCAGCATGGAAGGGCATCACATATCCCGGAAAGAAGCCAACAAGACATCTACGCCATTCGGCTAAATTCTCGTCGACAATCTCATCTGGAATCTCAAGGATTGTACCCGGTTTCTTAGGAGTAACCGGACTCAATTTGCATCAGGTACTCGAATCAGTGATCTTGATTTTATCAGCCCAAGAGCCAGCAGTTGTCTTGGATGGATCCATCAAGTGAATTACAAATCAAATACAATGCAAACTCATAAAAAAGAGATGGGAAAACGAAAGCAAACCAGGCACCGAAGCGGCTTGGCTTCCAAAGTCGTCGTCACCTCTTTAAAAACGATAATCCACAAGGAATCAGGAAATCGACCAAGAGGCAAAGTTGCATGAAATAACCTGAAGAACAATCTGGGTGGGGCTTATGAACAGTGTCTCCGGTAAATGAATAGTAACCACCGCGGTGAACAGTAAAATCTGAATTGAAGAAGCGGCGATTTGAGGGGTTTCTGGTTGGAATCAGATGACGGCTAAGAAGAAAAAGTTGGTCAGTGTTGTCCGATCTACTAGATGGTGGCAAAGGTGAGATACAACTCGCCGTTTTCCGGTGAGATGTGGCGATGAATAGTAAATCCGAAACTTTGAGGCCTTGAACGGAGGTGTTGCGGCGCGAATCTGGTGGTGCTGATGAAGGGAAACTTGTAGAACGTTGCCTGATCTACAAGAATTTGATGGAGGTGAGATCCCACTCGCCGGTGACAGCGGCAGGCGGCGGTGAATAGTGAAAAATCCGAAACTTTGTGGCCTTGAACGGAAGTGTTGCGGCGCGAATCTGGTGGTACTGATGAAGGAAAACTTGTAGATCGAGTCAAGACCAACACGATGATGGCAAAGGTGGCATCCCACTCGCCCGCCGTCGACGATGAATAGTGAAATCCGAAACCTTTTTTTGTAATTTTAACCGTTTTTCTGCCGGAAACTGAGGGCGACCCAGAAGAAAATTTGTCTTAGGATATCCCGATCTACAATATATGTAGATTTAAAAGGCTAATTCACAAATTGGCTGGAGTGAACAGTAACTCCGGTGACCCTAATTGAGAGAAAAATTTTCTCTCCTCTATCCCCTTGACCATATCACTTAACTTCTCCGCTGGTTGAGTATAAGGCATTATTAATATTCAACTTAGTACCAATTGTCAACATTGTTGTGGCTCTTCCGGCGTCCTCAATCAAGTTTACAGACCCTGATATAGTGTTAACCTTTACTTCCAAAAATGTTAAATTTAGGAAATATTTTTTATCTTTAAGAATTGTATGTGTGGTTGCACTATCAACTAGGCACAGATTTCCATCACTTTTAGGTAAAGATAAAGTCTTGATGTCCATTCCCTTTCATTACAAAAGTTTATATTAGATATGATTTTATGCTAAACAAAAGTGTTTATAACAGAAATACATTAAAAGATACATCAAAGCAAAATATATTAAAATAGGACATTATTGCGAAATATAACAAAAAGTGAAAAATAACAGTTCTTCAGTTGGCTGGGGCATTTTTGTTAATCATTATCTGGCCAATAGCTTCATCTGAACTAGGAAAGAAATCCGTATTTTCATTAGTCATTATCTGGCCAATAGCTTCATCTGAACTAGGAAGGAAATCTGAGATATCAAAATTAGTGTGACCTACTGGGTCATCGATGTAGTTTGTCTCAACATTTTTTCCTTTATTCTTTATGGAGGCCTAATACAAATCCACTAAATGCTTGGTGTCCAACAAGTACGTGACCAATGGCCCTTCGTGCTACATCTATAGCAAGTGCTTTCATTGCTCCTTTGTGGTTTAGGTTGATGACTATTTTCTTTGTCATATGTTGAGTCATTTTTGTTCCACTTCTGGTGGTTTGGTTTAAATTTCTTGAAATGGCCACCTCTAGGTTGGAAAATGAAGTGACAAAGCCACGACCACTCTTGCCACCACATTTATTAAATGACATAACATTCACTTCAGGGAATGCTGTAGATCCAGTGGGACATAATTGATGATTTTTCAATAAAATTTCATTGTTTTGCTCAGCAACCAAAAGACATGATATCAACTCAGTGTATTTCTTAAATTTGCGCTCATGATATTGTTGCATCAGGATCATGTTGGAGGGATGAAATGCAGATAGTGTTTTCTCTAACATCTCCTCTTTAGTAACAGTTTGTCCACAGTAGCTCAATTGAGATACAACTCTGAACATGACTGAGTTATATTCGCTTATCGTTTTGAAATCTTGAAGTCTCAAATTCTACCATTGGAATCGGGCTCTTGGCAATATTATTGTTCTTTGCTGATCAAACCTTTCTTTCAAATTATTCCAAAGAGCTAATGGATCAGTTATAGTTGTATATTCGGATTTCAGGCCTTTATTTAAATGATGACGCAATAATATCATGGCCTTAGACTGATCCTGTGGGGATCAATGTTTTCATTTGTTATGGTGTGTCCGATACCCATGGAATTCAAGTGAAGTACAACATCATCAACCCAATCTGAATAATTATCTCCATTATGCAATAATGGCTCAAACATCAATCTTTCAAAATTTACCATTATCTAATAAAAATGAACAAATTTAATCATTAGGAATCAGAAATTCAGGTTCTAAACTGGATTAATATTAACAGTTTAAATAATAACACAATATTTAGAAACAAGTAATGTAAATTAATTGTCAGAAGACTTAAAGTCACGGCCAAATTAATTTAAGCCAGAAACTTTAAGTCGCGGCTTAAATAAATAAATTCGAGATGTAAATAATAATGCAAGCAATACAACAAGAATATGAACATAATATGGATAATAAGATGATTTTTAATTTCATAAAACTAGCCTTATTTTCTAATGTGGAAGATCCAATATAATGGCAACCACAGAGCATACTCATAAGGTAGTTAGCATATATTTAATATTGACAAAAATAAATTAAGAATAAAATTGATTGAATAACAATAAAAAGAAGACAATAAGATAAACAATATACCTCCGAAAAATATTTCGTGCTGATAACGTATTTTATATATATATATATATATATATATATATATATATATATATATATGTGTTATGGTTTTTGTGATAGATCTATATATGTGTTGCGGGTTTACAGGAATTAAAAGGGAGTGAAATGAGTATCAATTAGAAGTATGTAATATGGAGTGAGGTAAGGGCCACCAAGAATAATGAAATATATTTCTCTAATGAATAAAGAAACAGGAGCAAAAGTGAGTCACTCAAGAAGCAAACGGGCAAGAGAGAAAATTATTCCCTTTTAATTTCTTCATTTCTATTACACAAGGGTAGAGGGGATATATTTATAATCACATAAGTAACCGCCTACTACCACTCCATTTTTCACTCATAACTCACCCACTTAATAGCCAATTAAACATTACCTAGAAGAAAACTATCCAAATTTCCACATTCATTACAAATCAATTAAATAATAGATTCCTCATGTACTTCGTATGGTGATAATCCATCAGACACTTTATAACAATGAGGATATTTTTGAGAAATTATCTTCCTATGAGGAAAAGCATATATTAACGGGTTCTTGCTATAATTAGTATTTGAGGATCTTATTTTATTTGTATGTGATGTCCCATTTTCTATGGATTTTTTTGTCTCTTTCTAAAAGATAAATTATCAATTGATCAAAATGAATAGCTAACATCAATATATAACACAAACCAACATTAATAAATTAAATAAATTAATAGTTAAAAACGAGAGAGAGAGGGAGAGAATCTAATAATTAAAAAACTCAGCAATCTAGATAAAATTTAGAATAAAACCTAACAAGTTACAAATCCAAGTTTTTTTTTTAATTTTTTTAATGGAAACTAAAGAAAATTCTTAAATTAGGAACCCATTTTTTCCTATAGTTATATTATTGTAGAGGGTAAAAAAATAGATGAGAGAGAACGGCGATGAACGGAAGTGTAAAGTGCGAGAAACTCTATTCTCCATCGTGGTTCAACACTCAACGGAAACCCAACCCCACCACTATTGCTGTTATCATCAACCATATTACTTTGGAATGTAATCAATCACCAGTTGTCAGAGCCAATACCGTCAAAGTTTCTCATCATTTTTGTGCACAAGTTGATTGTGGGAAGAAAGAAGAAGAGAAAGGAGAAGGAGAGAGAGAGAGAGAGAGAGAACAAAACAAGAAAAAATATTTGAAAAACAGTTGTAGGATTTCGCGTGCAAGGAGGAATTTTGAAATTTGTGGAAGAAGAAGAGATTTATGGAGGAGAGGGATTGACACCAGTTCAGCTGAGTTGTTGTAACCGTTGTAGCATAGACTTTCTCTAGAAGTAGAGAGACTGAATATGATCGTCAGATTCAAAAATAAAAAATGAAGAGAGAGAATTTTAACTAGTGGCGCATAAATTAAGAAGAATGAATAATGATGGGTTGGGAAAAAAATCACAAACTGCCCTCTACGACATGACAACTATTACACCTTTTTGTCCGAGTAGGGTTGGGCATTTGCCCCGGACCCACAGCGGACCCGGCTGGACCCGGTCCAACGGGGCGGGTCAAGACCCGTCCCGGAGCATTCAAAGGGGCGAGTCTGGGACAGAAAATTTCTGTCCTGGCCGGGGCGGGTCCGGGGCCGGGTCTAGCCGTTTGGACCCGTAGACCCGCCCCGCCCCGCAAGATTAGGGATATATTTATAAAATTTTTAAAGTTTAGGACTGTTATGTAATTTTTTAGGTTATATTTGTTAAACTTTTCATATATATAAATTCTTAATAATTTTACAAATAATGCAAATACTTTAATAAAAATGACATTTTAATTAATAATTAATATCTTTTAGTATATTAACATCAATTTCTTCATATTATAATGAAAAAATAAAATATTTGTATTTTATAATAATTGAATTTGTATAATATATACAATCTTAATATAGATTATTAAGTACTAATTAAATTATTACAATATTAACAAAATTATTTTTAAAATATATATCTATAATATAATCAGTATATTATTTTTTAAATATGTAAATAGAAATATGATAAAAAAATCTTAAAACCTTAAATATATGATTTATTGTAATTTAAATTAATTAATTAAATTATTAATGTTTCATAAATATATAATGTTAATTATTTGGTATATGCCAATAATATTATTGCGATTATTAGATTGAAATTAAATCAACATGTTACTAAAAATTTATTTAATTGTATTATCAACTATTTAAAAAATTGTCAATTAAATAATTTATAAGCAATAATACACTTTTAACATTATTTCTAATAAAGTATGTAACATTATTACTATTATAATTAAATGACAATTAATGATAATTAAATATTTATATTTTATAATAATTAAATTTTATAATATATACAATCTTGATATAGATTACTAAGTACTAATTAAATTATTGCAATATTAACATGAATATTTTAAAAATATATATCTTTAATATAATTAATATATTATTTCCCAAATATGTAAATAAAAATAGGATAAAAATAATCTTATAATCTTAAATATATGATTTATCCTAAATTCTTAAATAAATTAATTACTTTAATTATTAATGATTCATAAATACATATAATGTTAATTAATTAGTATATACAAATCATATTATTACTATTATTAGATTGAAATTAAATTAACATACTATTGAAAAAGTGTTAATTAACTAGTTTACAAGAATAATACATTTTTAACATTATTTCTAATAAAGCATGTAACATTATTACTAATAAAATCAAATGGTAAGTAAATATTTATATGTTATAGTAATTAAATTTGTGTAACATATACAATCTTGATATAGATTACTAAGTACTATTTAAATTATTGTAATATTAAAAATATTATTTTAAAAATGTATATGTTTAATATAATCAATATATTATTTTCTAAATATGTAAATAGAAATATGATAAAAATAATCTTATAACTTTAAATATATGATTTATCGTAATTTAAATTAGTTAATTAAATTATTAGTATTTCATAAATATTTATAATATTAATTATTTGGTATATACCAATCATATTATTACTATTATTAAATTGAAATTAAATGAACATGTCATTAAAAAATTATTTAATTGTATTATCAACTATTTAAAAATTATCAATTAACTAGTTTACAAGCAATAATAAACTTTTAACATTATTTCTAATGGAATATGTAACATTATTACTAATAAAATCAAATGATAATATACAACTATTTTGATTTTAGTTTGAAGATTTATTATTTTTATGATTGTTGAAAAATGATCATAGTTATAAATGGTATGATTAGAAATTGATAAGGGCGTTATTTGCAAAGATATAAATATTACAAGGGATGAAGTTGAAAAATATAAAGATTATAAGGGTGTGATTGTAAAAATATAAACAATGGCAGGGCGGGGCGGGGCGGGTCTGGATCTACTAAAATTTTTTTTGCCCCGCCCCGCCCCGCCCCGCAAAGGGGCAAAGGGGCGGGGCGGGGCACAAAAAAGGGTCAACGGGGCGGGGCTGGATACCGGCCGCCCCGTACCCGCCCCGCCCCGGTTCCAACGTCCGAGGTGACCTTCCTTTAACACAAGTATATTTTAGTCATTTTACTTTGGCTTAGTCATTGATAGTCATCTTCCCCATTGCGACGGCAACAAAAAATTAGACTTGTGCTATCAAATCTTAAATTATGAGATCTAAAAGTTGGGGAGCAATCCATGGATTGGCTCTCAGCCTCTCAGCCGTGGATTGGTAAATTATATATATATAAGAACTGAAAACAACACTCATGGTTTAGCTCAACAATTTCATCACTTTAATTAAAAACTAATGCTAGTAGGTGTGAGCTCAACAATAATTTTCTTCTTGAATATGCCTCCTCATATACAAAGGTCTCACATTTTGTTGCACATGATCTAGGCCTCACAATCTCTTTTTCGTTTCATATGTGGATAATATATTTTTGTTTTTAATTTGTAGTTGGAGGATTTGAGCTATAGATTGGTGGGTCAAAGGGTTCTTATATTATGTTAAGTCTGCCACTCTACCTAAAAGTTTAAGCTAATAAATATAGACTCAACAATAGTTTTATCTTTCAACACTCATGGATACACAACCTACTGATGATGAAAGTCATTGGAAATATCTCAACAATACCTACTACTCAAAGAATAAGCCCTCCATCTACCACCTTAGCTTAGACCTAAAATAAACAAATTAAATCCTCCATCAAATCCTCAACCCAAAGCCAACCAAGAGTAGGAAATGCTAGACTTGTAGATACAGTACCTCTCAAGTTCAAAATTAGCTTGTAATTCTTAAAACTATAGATCACCCCTAAGGAAGAGATCCAAAGAAAGCCTTCAACTGCACCAATCGTGTCCTCGGCCCCCACTCCTAGAAATCATATAGTTACAAATTCCACCAAAATTGTTTGATCCTCTAAATTCACTAGCCTTGAACTGCCCTCATCATGTCCATTTTGACATTCCAATTTTTAAAAGGGAATTGGTCTTAATTTGCTTTGTAAATCAGGTGCGGGGTGGTAATTCATGTTTGTCTACGTGTTTGCATATAAACTAGTAAATTTTTGGCTAACATGGTATTATTCGTGTCAAGACTTGAAACAAGATAACACGTTTAATAAATGTGTCACTCATTTACTAAAAGTTTTATTACTACATTAGATTAACTCACATAATCTACTTAATTATTCAACACATATATGGTTAACCAACCACATTCTATGTATTTATATTAATTAAAATTATCCCCTCATATGAACAATTATTACATAGAAAATAATTAATTGAAATCATTCAAATTTGCTATTAAAAAGGTTAATTTGTTTCTTAATTATCTGTACTCGACACAATATGGTTAACTATTTGAGTCATTAAATTTGTTAGCGTGTTGAACACCCTAAAGATGGATCCCATACATTTATCAATCATGGTAAGTATCCTAACATTAACATGACTTAATTAATAATCTTGGCAATACTAAGCAACTAATTCTTTATCATGTCAGAAATTGCTACCCCGAAAATCAGGGAACCAGTGTCATTGTGAAGTTACAAAATTTTTGAGGTATAAATAGGCATTTGTTATTCAAACCACCCAAACAAGGGGTGAAAATGTAATTGTAACTGACAAACCAGCCACCTAATGGGAACTACAACTTTAGTTAGTTTGGAATGGGGTTGATCAATTTTCAAAAACATTTTGGTAACCTCTGACAAAAAGTATAATAGTTGGCATATGATCATAATTTCTAAAACCCGCAGAGAGTTTTCCCCATGGTAGATTTGTAAATAACTTAAATGTAAGATGTGACAATTTTGTAAATATAATATAACTTAATGACTATTTTTGAAACTGGCTCTATATTTATTTATTCATCTATTTTTTTGTGGCCTGTCATATTATTAAAGCAATTTTACTTCAAAAGTTTTTTTTTTAACAGAAATATTCATATATTTTACCATTGTATCACTTAATTTTTCTTGCGCGCTTTTGCAGGTATTGGAATCGAATGACAAGCAAATAGAAGAACTGACAAGAAAAGGTCAAAGGCATGTTAATTACTCCTTCAAATGATCCAGTCCAAAAAAGTTGGTTTGATCGACACCATATGTGTGGCCTTATCATTTTGAGAATGAGGTAAACAACTACTATCTCGTATTTTCGAATCACAGATGCTTAACGTTGCTGACTATGATCTAAAATTTGTTGCTCTTCTATTTCGAGTTTCAGGCAACATCGGAATAAAACGTCTTGTACTGAGTGTGTATATATATATTGCTCCTGTCAACCAAATTTAACAAATTAAATGAACTTATTAGATGCAAAGAAGCATGAAAAGTTTTTAGTTTTAATTCATATATATACAATTCAGAAATCATATAAGGCTAAAAATAAGAGTAAAATGGATTTTGAACAGATGTCTTTGACAAGTTTAAGGACTCGGATGGTAAGTTCAAGGAGAGTTTAGCCTGCGACGTGAAGGGAATGCTAAGTTTGTATGATGCTAGCCATTTAAGAATACGCGGAGAAGATAATCTTGATGAGGCTCTTGCCTTCACAACGGCTCATCTGAAGTCCATGGCACCTATATCAGACCCTTATCTGGCAAAACAAGTAATCAGCGCTTTGGACATGCCCTTTCACAAAGGCATGCCGAGAGTGGAGGCACGCAAATACATTTCTTTTTACGAAGAAGATCCTGAATCTAAAAATGAAACTCTGCTCTTGTTTGCAAAGCTAGATTTTAATAGACTACAATTACTTTACCAACAATTAAGCGACCTCTTAAGGTAAATGTTTAATTTAATATGCAATTGAGAGAAAATTTGATTAAGTGATGAATCTTCCATATTGCACGCAGTTGGTGGAAAATTTTAGACGTTGCATCAAAGCTTAGATATGCAAGAGCCAGGCTTGTGGAGATATACTTCTGGATGGTTGGAACATGTTATGAACCTTGTCACTCGAAGGTTCGATTAATATCAACTAAAGTTATTATAATGATTTCTGTTATTGACGATACCTTTGATGCATACGGTACACTTGAAGAGCTCCAAAACTTTTCAGACGCAATACAAAGGTAAGTAAATATATTACAAGCTTCTTGATTCATCATTTTATTTCTTCCCACAATGTAACAATTAGTTATAGACCAAGTTAATAGCTCAATTAGAGAAGAATTTGAGCGAAGTATTTAACTTTCCTTCTCATATAATTAACTTAGTGAGACAGACTTACTAACTCATCTTGTGGTGAGTGAAACAAATAATAATTAGCAATTAAATCAAAATGCTTTTTTTTTTTTTACTCCTAGGCTGACACATCCGAAAAAGGATTATCTCCCAAGTATAGGAGTGTCGAAGTAATAAACCCAGTGAGTCCAAGGTCGATCCACGAGGAAGGGGATTTTAGCGCTACAAACTATAAGTAAGCAAATATGATGTGGATGATTCAAAGGGATAGCAAGATAATATCAACAAATATAAGTAAAAAACGAGTTCTTAAATAATATATGAGAATAACACAAAAGAAATTCACACAATAATAATGAGAGCTAAGGTTAGGGGATCCGCCCTTGATATTTCGAATAAGGATAAACAACCCATTTTAGTTATATGAATTATATTTGTTTCGTTACCAATATTTATACCACTTCTTGTAAATGGGTTCAAGCATCCAATGTGCCAATCATCATATGTCTACAACAAATCAAGGTTCCTAACTAGATTCGTGTCGGTAAGGAAAAACCATACGATGTCTAGAAAGGATCCAAGCATTTGATGTGCCAAGGATTGTCTACAATGGATCAAGACCTCCACTTTATGAGTGGTGTCAAGATTGATTAAGAAAGTAAATATAAATCATATAAAATAAACAACATAAGATTATGATAATTAAGCACATATCAAGGGTTAGAGAATCCTTACTCTCATATCAAGGGTTTCACCCTTTCACCTTAGCAAGAGAGAAATTAGAAAGACATTATAAGAGAAAGAAAATAAATTATAAGAAAAAGAAAATTCATTAATAACATAAAAATACAAGAGAGAAAAACACAATAACAAGGGATCCCAGTAAAGGCCAAAATGCCCTCATGGGTTACAAGGCATCTCTATTTATAGATACATTCAGAGGCAAACTTGTCAAATTACAAAGGAATAATTGTCAAATATTAGATGCACCAACTTTGACAATTGGGATAATTAGGTGAACCGAATTTGACCACCAATTTTGACATTAAATTTTTGAGAATTTTAATCACATGTCTTCATGAAAGTCGTAGATATTTTTATCCGCTTTCTAGAACATCTTGATTCATATAATTTGGATACGTATTTTGAGAGATATGATCAAAATACTGAGGCATGGTCAGGCTGGGCTGAAACTGAGATGGGTTCACTTCAAACCCATTTTTGGTCCACTAAGAGCCCGAATTTGATGATGCTTCTAAAATACAATCTTGTAGATAATTTAATCAGCTTTCTAAAACATTAATATTTGCACCATTCTGATCTATAAATAGAGAGTTATGTCCATTTTAACGAACTTGTAACAAAACTAAAATTAAGATAAAGTTAATTCCAAAGATGCAAAGACTACAAATATGCTTAAGTTGAGGAATTTAATGACACTATTAATACAATATGATGAATTAAGCTCTCATTAAGCATACATATTTAAGTGTTCATCACACCCCCTAACTAGCTTATTGCGAGTCCCTAACAATTAAAGCGTTATTATTTAGAAGTAATTTATAGAATTTTACATCCAAGGTGGTCATTATTACACTTTCCTTGATTTTATCCAAATAAACAAACTCTCAACTATTTTTTTTTTTATTTTGTGACTCTATACCCTTCAGTCAAGACATCAATAAACCTTCTTTTTGTGCTCAGTCAACACATGACAATAGGGCTTATTAGAAAGAAGTCATATCGGTTCTAATATTTGTTAAGGCTAACAACCTTAGGCGGGGGTATTTATTCATTATATATATATATATATATATATATATATATATATATATATATATATATATATCTATATATATATATATATGTATATGTATATATTTTTTTTCTTCTTTTCTTTTTCTTTTTTTTTTGAAGGAATGCATCTTTAACCCATGTAGCGAGCCTTAGGCTAATGACTCCCAGACCAGTTGGCCTTAGGGCATTAGGTGTTAAGACACCCCTACGAGCTTAACGACTCGGGTTGCCGATGCTTTATTTTTGCTTAGAAACTTGTGGATAGTGCAATGTTCAATCCCATTAAGCTTTCTCCTTAATCCATGTAGCGAGCTTTGGGCCAATAGCTCCCAAACCAATTGGTCTTAGGGTATTAGGTGTTGAGGCACCCCTCGGGCTTAATTGCTCGAATTAAGGAGGCTACGAGACCAAACGTATCCACATTTGCTTTCTCTCTTTTTTTTTTTCTTTTTTTTACACCTTTTTTTTTAACATTCCCCTTCCTTTGTGTTGTTATCCTAAACAAAACAAACGAACTCAAATATTACAACATTTCATTTCGCCACCCACAATCATGCATCAAGGTATGTGTGTGTGTGAAGAAAGGTTCATGAATACTTGCTTAATGAGTACATAAGCACACAATTTATTAAATGATAAGGTTGTAAGAGTTCATAGATTTGAATAATTCAAAATGAAATGAATAAGACCTCCTTGTTATAAAATTCAAAAATCAAGACTAAATAATATCAAGTTAGCTAAAATGAGTTCACAAAATCAAAATAAAATGACAAATTGGTTAGAATGGGTTTCAAGAGTTCAAACTGGTCCTCCTTACTCTGCCATTCCTGACCCAAAATGCGTCTCAAGAGGATTTGAACTCCTTACACCGCACTCTGAATCTAATTACTAACTCACTTTTTTTTTGTTAATAAGAAAAGGAAATTCAAGACACACTTATGTCGACTATCCTTCCCCCCCAACCAAATAAAACATTGTTCTCAATGTTTAAATGTAGAGAGATAAAGTATAGGAGACATTACCTGAAGCTTCTGTTATTCAAGAGAGATGACCTGAAAGACTCATAAAATAAAATGCTACAAATAAAATAAAAGATAAGAAATTTAAAATTGATGGCACACATGCATGTGTATAGGTAGTTGTAACTGTGGCTCACATCTTCCTCTGGTTTTACGTCTAGAAACGGCTTAAACACCTTCTATGAGTTGGGGATATGCTTCCCATCCAGTTTTCTTATAAGCTGGCAAACAGGATCGTTTTGAGTCAGATTTCCAAGACTATAAAGAAAATGAGAGAGAAGAAAAGAAAATGGATGCAAGGTGAGCAACAGTTTTTAAGGAACTGAAAAACCGACTTTAAAAATTACGGAGTACTGTATCCGCCACTTGACCGGAAAACAAAATACAAACACACAAATAAAATAAAAGCACATAAAATAAAATAAGAACAAACTAGAAATGATAGCAAAAATCAAGAATAAAAATGAAAATATGGCACAAACGGATAAAATTTGGTTAGTCGTGAAAAAAGGCCAAAAGAGGAATCTCTTCGAAAGTAATTTACCACGGTCAAAAATATGCCATTGAGGTGGTACCTCTGTTTTTCCTTCATTTGTGAGAATGGAAGAGATTACCACTGATTGAGTTTGTTTGTCCTTGAGGCATGCATTCTTGAGTGTGGATGTTTTTTCCTGCCTTTTTTCAAACCATGGCTCCCAACTCTTAATCTGCTTCACCTGTACAAAATCAAGCAATGAGAATTCTTTAGAAGTAATAGGCTTTAGTTGCATATTTGCTTCAAATGAACTAGATAACCCAATTTCTGAAGGACTTGAAAAATTCTCATTTTGGATATAGTCTTCCACGTTAATCTTATTAGCTTCCTCACATTCATCATGCTTGAAAAATTCATTATTGTCAAAATTTTGGTTCTGTTCTTTTGCATGATGACATGAGGGCATAAATGAGGATTCGATCTCTTCCTTGTTAGGTGTAGGTTTATTAACCTTTTCCTTACCCTTTAAGATCGATTCATCATCTTTCTCATAAGGGTTAAGAATATGTTCTTTATCAACCTTACCATCATGAAAAGTACTTACCGAATCTCCGTTTAGATGTTGGCCATTTGGATTACTCACATGTGGATTGATGAAGTT
The DNA here is from genome assembly GCA_013180625.2 of Boswellia sacra. Taxonomy (NCBI): domain Eukaryota; kingdom Viridiplantae; phylum Streptophyta; class Magnoliopsida; order Sapindales; family Burseraceae; genus Boswellia; species Boswellia sacra. Next base: position 130,416 of record SNVD02003973.1, read on the forward strand.
TAGCTCTAATTGAGATGGAAACTCACCTGTCTCATGAGTATTAAGTGCAAATGCAAGTATTTCAAGAGCATCATTCAAGTTTGCCATAGTTTGAGCAACTTGACTATTAAAAGCCTCTTGCTTTGCAATTAATGAATTCAATGTTTCTTCGAGATCCTCATAAGATGAACGATCATGAGATTTTTGAAAATTTTGATATGATTGAAAGGGAGGTTGATAAAATTGTGCATTATTATCATTCCTCAAATCAGAATTCAAGTGATTTTTCCATCCAAAATTGTGTTTGTAAGGATTAGGATTTGACCTTTGAAAAGTGTCAAAAGCATTGGTTTGTTCGTGGAGACTTTTCCTATAGGTAGGCACAATTGGGCAATCATCCGTAGGATGATCACTAGAATTACAAGTGTGGCAGACAATTTCTTACATAGACACATTTCTAAATCCTCGACTTTTCTAGCTAGGGATGCAAATTTAGCATGATGATCATGATTCTCCCTCATGTTATAAGTGCCTCTACTAGATGTTCTTGATACCTCATAGGTGCCAACATTGTTCCAATTTTGGGCATTTTTCGCTAGTAAGTCTAGGTAATCCATAGCTTCATCAAGGTCTTTGTTTTCAAATTGTCCATTACACATTAAATCTATCATGTGCCTAGCTTGATGCGTTAGACCTTCATAAAAAATTAAAACTAGTCTCCATGTTTCCAAACCATGGTGAGGACAAGTATTGAACAATGCTTTATAACTATCCCAACATTGGTAAAAGGTCTCTCCTTGTTTTTGAGTGAAATTGATGATTTGCCTTTTGAGAGAATTTGTTCTATAGGGAGGAAAGAATTTTTTAAGAAATTCTTGTTGCATTTCATCCCATGAGCTAATGGATCTTGACCTAAGATTTTGTAGCCATGTTTTAGCCTTATCTTTTAAAGAAAAAGGAAAAAGCTTTAATCTAAAGATGTTTATGCTACAATTTAGGTCACTATATGTGTTACAAAACTCTTCAAATTCTCTCAAGTGCAAATACGGATTTTCAACATCTAGGCCACAAAAATGAGGTAAGAATTGAATGAAATCCGATTCATGGCTAAAATGTATTACAACATGAGGGAAGACTATGCATGATTGTGCACAAATTCTCATAAGATTCATGCAATCCATTTATGTTCTTAGTTGGGTTTGAGCATGGTATTTTTTCTTCAAAGAAGATGAGTGGCTACTAACAATTCTAGCAACTAATGCAAAAGAAAGAAAAGATGAACATATGCAATAAAGAGAAAAGAAAAGAGAAGAAAAGATGAACACATGACAAAGAGAAAAATTAAGATCTAAAATGAGAAAAAAGAAAACCTACAATTTTGCACGCCAAATTTTACCTTCCCCGGCAACGGCGTCAAAAACTTGACACATCCGAAAAGGATTATCTCCCAAGTATAGGAGTGTTGAAGTAATAAACCCGGTGAGTCCGGGATCGATCCACGAGGAAGGGGATTTTAGCGCTACAAACTATAAGTAAGCAAATATGATGTGGATGATTCAAAGGGATGGCAAGATAATATCAACAAATATAAGTAAAAAACGAGTTCTTAAATAATATATGAGAATAACACAAAAGAAATTCACGCAATAATAATGAGAGCTAAGGTTAGGGGATCCGCCCTTGATATTTCGAATAAGGATAAACAACCCATTTTAGTTATATGAATTATATTTGCTTCATTACCAATATTTATACCACTACTTGTAAATTGGGTTCAAGCATCCAATGTGTCAATCTCCATATGTCTACAACAAATCAAGGTTCCTAACTAGATTCATGTCGGTAAGGAAGAACCATACGACATCTAGAAAGGATCCAAGCATTTGATGTGCCAAGGATTGTCGACAATGGATCAAGACCTCCACTTTACAAGTGGTGTCAAGATTGATTAAGAAATTAAATATAAATCATATAAAATAAACACATAAGATTATGATTATTAAGCACATATTAAGGGTTAGAGAATCCTTACTCTCATATCAAGAGTTTCACCCTTTCACCTTAGCAAGAGAGAAATTAGAAAGACATTATAAGAGAAAGAAAACAAATTATAAGAAAAAGGAAATTCATTAATAACATAAAAATACAAGAGAGAAAAACGCAATAACAAGGGATCCCAGCACAGGCCAAGATGCCCTAATGAGTCACAACATATCTATTTATAGATACATTCAGGGGCAAACTTGTCAAATTACAAAGGAATAATTGTCAAATATTAGATGCACAAACTTTGACACTTGGGGTAATTAGATAAACCGACTTTGACCACCAATTTTGACATTGAATTTTTGAGAATTTTAATCAAATGTCTTCATGAAAGTCGTAGATATTTCTATCTGCTTTCTAGAACATCTTGATTCATACAATTTGGATACGTATTCTGAGAGATATGATCAAAATACTAAGGCATGGTCAGGCTGGGCCGAAACTACAGATGAGTTCACTTCAAGCCCATTTTTGGTCCACTAAGAGCCTGAATTTGATGATGTTTCTGAAATACAATCTTGTAGATAATTTAATCAGCTTTCTAAAACATTAATATTTGCACCATTCTGATCTATAAATAGAGAGTTATGTCCATTTTACCGAACCTGTAACAAAACCAAAATTAAGAGAAAGTTAATTCCAAAGATGCAAAGACTACAAATATGCTTAAGTTGAGGAATTTAATGACACTATTATTGCAATATGATGAATTAAGCTCTCATTAAGCATACATATTTAAGTGTTCATCATAGGCCATTTCTGATCTTTTTGCATAGAATATATTTGTCTCTCTTGTTTATACGATTACCATGGTCATCTTTGTCACCCTTTTTCAACAGTAACGGTATATCTTTATATATCTACTCCAAATATCAACGGTTTTACTCAGTCATGGATCTTGTACCTGTTCATATAATTGAAGAAAACTAAAAATTTAAAATTTAGGATGGGAGAGAACTGAAATCATTCTAATGCAAACTTAATATTCAAATTGGAGTATAATTATTTATTTGATCACTATCAATTAAAAAATTTTACTGAAAAAATATTTAGGGAGAGAGCAATCAAAGGGTTTATGGGTGAAGAGGATCAGAAAAGGTTTTTGAAGAAGAAAATAGTTGATTGAGGATGATTTCTAGTTATAGTCAAGTAAGATTTCTAACAGGGCTATTTAGAATTTTGAAAGAAGAGAAAATCATAAATGTCAAAGTGACAAGGAGTTTATTTAATTATTTATCAAATCAACATGATGATATGGTGAGCTTATCTCGTATAAGTATTTCTTATATGGTAAAGTCATGATGATATAGCATCACATGACAATGCATTATTTGTGAGGTATGTCATATAAACAAAGTGAGACGGTATATCGGGTGCTTACATGTATTTTTGATTAAGTAGGAGAATATTTAATTTGAGTTACCTTCACTGAGACTTGTGTTCAAGTTATTAATTTCTTTGTTTATACTCTTGATTTGAAAATTGAGATATTAATTAATAATAATTAATTTGATAAATATAAATTCGAAAAGATATGCTATTATTATTTTTAGGGAACATTTCTATGGTGATCTGGAGGTTTGTCCTAATCACTAAATAACCCTCAATTTTTAGAAACAGTATCAAATGACCCTAATGTTATCTTTCATCTATTAACTTATATGATACCAAGGGCATAATGGTAACCTCAAAGCCAAAAAAGTTACTCCTCCCCCTACCCAGCCAACACATCACCATCATAAAATTCTCTTTTTTTTTTTTTTCCAGATTTGGAGGAAGTTAATTGCACATCCCAGGACAAACCCCAAGCAAATTAAGCCACAGCCGGCACTAGTTCATCGCACAAGCCACCGGTCATGGTCCAGACCGACTTGCACACAACCCAGACCATAACCACATCTCCACCTATTCAACCACCTCTTTTCGCCATTACCTCCGTGAGAACCACAACCACCTCCACCTCCATTTCCTTCTCCCTCTTCTTTCTCGCGCACTTTCTCTGTTTCAAGCCCCCAATCCAATCGAACCCTAAATCTGCGATCGCAAAAACTAGTCAAAAAAGCTCATGAAACACACTTCACCTTAAAGCTCGAACAATGGGTAAAAAAAATGAAATCCAAGATCGGGATGTGTGTGTGTGTTGGTGTGCTTTTACCGTAACATGAGATAATAATGATTTTTCTACCCGTACAAATCTCTAAAAGTAAGTTTTCATCTTTACATTTTAGGTGGAACAGCAATGCCCTTATCAGTTGCCGGATTATATGAAATTTCTTTGTAAAATTGTCTTCGATCTTTTTGATGACATTAACAATGATGATATTAACGAGGGAAGATCATAAATGGTTTCCTATGCAAAGGAGAAGGTAATAATATACTATTTAGAAATTCTTACACTTTTATACCTCTATAATTTATACAAAGGTAAATGATCTATCACATCGCATTTTTATCTAACTCCGTACATAATTTTGGATCACTAGATCGAAATATTAATTTGGATGATTGAAATTAAATCTAGCATAAAATATGCAAATAGGCAGTGGATGATCGAATGTTTAAAAAATTATTATAAATTAAATTAAAAAATAATCAAAAAATTAAATCATATAATAAAAAATTATTAATCATGATAACATTTAAAAAAAAAGCATATAACATCTATATTAAAGTTCATCAATGTAATATAATATAAAAGAAAAAGAAACTTGTTTTTTCTTTCAAATTCTTGAAAATCATTTATAATTAATTATATACTAAATTTATATGCAAGATAAAAGAGTGAGAGACCTTTTTTTTTTGGTATATGGTATATTAATTGTGATTTTATAAAGAATCTATTTATATAAGGTATCCTTAGTTATTTAGATAGGAAGTATCACTTTCCTATTTAATTAAATTTTAAAAAAAATATTTAGTTAATTATATAATTAAATAAAAAATATATATATTCACTTATTTAAAATATCAATTATATCTTTACATAAATAGATTTATATACAATACCTGGGAAGACCGAAATAGAAAAATCACATATAATACATCATATTATATTAGAAAACTTAGATAAATTTAATGATTTCATTTCAGCCTGATGGGGCGTGGGCCCCTTGGGCCGTAGAGTAGTTCTGCCACTGCAAATAGGGTTAAGGCCAGAATTTGCTACATGTAAAAACTAAAAATATTTTGTGTAATTTTGATTTTTTTAATGTTAAATTATTTGTTGATTAACGATAAGGTGAAAGAGATGGTCAGAGCCTACCTTATAGAGCCCCAGTGGTGCAAGGAAGGTTATGTACCACACGTTTGACGAGTATCTGGACAATGGTATCATCTCAGCTGGTTGTGTTTCAGTTCCAGCAATAAAATTTCTGGGAATGGGAGAGATTTAGTAATGCAATTGAGTGGCTGGATAGTAAACCAAAAATTGTTAGGGCAGCATATCTTTTGGGTCGTCTAATGAATGATGTTATGAGCCACCAGGCATATATCATGAAAATTCATTTAGGAACTTTTACTAACATTAATAATATTATTTGACATTAAATTATATATTTAGTGATCTCCTCTAAGATTCATCTCGAAGGTGGAGCAGAAGAGAGAAGCAGGACATGTTGCCTCGGGCGTGGAATGCTACATGAAGCAATACGACATCTCTAGAGAGAAGACCATTGATAAGCTAAACACCATTTTTGCCTATGCATGGAAGGATATAAATGAAGAGTGCATGAGGCCAAGAGCTATTCCAATGCAAATCCTTCTTGCGCCTGTTAATCTTGCGCGTCTTGTGGAAGTCAGTTTCAATAAAATAGATGGATACACAAACTCAGAGTATCTGAAAGATTTTATAGCCAAACTCTTCATTGACAAAATAGCTATTTAAAACGAATTTTCTCTGAAACCATTGAGTACTCTTCCTGCTATAGAGAGCTTCTAATCCTGGTTCGAACAGAACTACTTCCTGTTCCTTCTAGGTTTGTCTTCATCTATATGTGTAATAATTATGAATATGTATATTATCAATCGTACTGTTAATTAGCATATTTGATCTTGTAATAAAATAAGGAATAATGCTAGACTTACAATATTTATATAATATGACGTGGTAACCTATATGATCAAAATTCAGTGGAGAAAAAAAAAATAAAAATAGATGAGGAAAATTATATCTCTAATAAGATTTTATCATTTAAGTTAACACATCATATTATAAAATTTATGTTATACGAATATTATAAATCTAGTATTATTGTGAAATAAGGTATGAAAGCATTTATGTTATTACTATGATTGCGTGTTAATTAGTTCATCAAATTTTGTCAAAACTCAATATCAAAAAATCAAAATATGATTGTTCAGTCCAAATATAAACAAATTGAAATTGAAATATTGTGTCTAGGAAAAGCCAATAGAAAAACAATGCGGGATAAATTGCTTTCTCTTTGTGCCGTCAAAATAGAATTCTCATCAAATTCAACAAAGCTGATAATATAAAACAATCAACTAAAGCACCGCAAAGTTACGTGTCCACAAGCCACAATAACAATCAACCCCAAGCTAAATTAATTAATAACAATCCACAATGAAGAACACCAAATTTACATATAAAAAACCCAATTTGGGTAAAAAAAGTGGTGGACATTAGTCTAGTTTAATCTTCCACTACGACAAAAATTATGGCATCATTTGGGGGGTGGGGGGGCGCGGGGGCGGGAGCAGGGAGGGGCGGTGTTCGCGCGCGCGGGGCGGGGCCCGCGGGTCCCTCATACAATGTGGAATAGTCTTTAAAACTCCCTTATTAATAGATAGTTACTTTAATGCCCTTGTTTGGAGAAAAATCTAATTCCAAGTTTTTATTTTTTATTTTTTTTCTAAATGCTAGCCCCCTGCCTCTTAGTCTTGGACTATGCATGCAACTATATAGATTTCATCCATCCAATAGAATTTTGTATTATATTTAATTAATTTTTATTATTTTTTTCATAAATAGAATTTTAGATTTTTTTAACCTTATTTCTATAGTTTGATATAAGTTATTTAGTTCATTTTATAAAATATCATTACTAGAAAAGTACAAATACAAAAAAATTTCCGGTGAACAATAATGAGTACTAATTCTTTTACACGGTTTAATAAAATTATATATTATATAGTCTTTCTTTTTAATATTTGTTTATTTGCATTAATTAGAAAAGAAGTAGGAAATATCATTACAATATTATAGTTGCGAAACATTTTATAGGTAAGATAAATTATATCCCCCAATCTAAGTGTATTTTTTTTTCATATTATCAAGAATTATCAAATAATTCATAAATACTAAAATATGTATGATGTCGCTTTTTTGATAAAATCCTAAGTCTGCCACTAAATGGCATAAAGCCAAAAGCTTGCAGCAATCTATAAGTCATCAAGAATACAATAACAAATTAAGATAGATTTCAATAATGATAGAAAAGTTTGAATCTCACCAAATGGGGATATCAATAGAATGTTATGGAGAGAACAAACTAAAAATCATAACAAGTATACGTAGAATTGTAAAGCTTACTGGGAGAATTCAGTGTATAAAATTTGAGTCTAACAAAATTTATTATTGATATATTATACAAACAAAATTTGAGTGCACGTGCACAACATCCTCATTAATAAAACAAATAACCGAAAAAAATGTGCACATTTACATCATTTATTATTATTATGCACGTTACAATATCTAATTAATAAAACAAACAAACAAAAAATATCAATAGATAAAAAGAATGTGTCAAGTTGTGACTTTCTGTTTTACCATTATACCAATAGACTAAATATCTTTACTTGATTGACTATTTTGATTAATTATGTAATTTCTCTTAAACAGTTATTTAATCTAATTAAAAAATTTAAACTAATAAAAAAACTAATAATAATATTTAAAATATAATTCCTTCATTTAAAATATTAATATAACAATGATAGCTTGTAGGTTAAAGAAATCATGAAGAATTTGCTAAAATCATTGATTCAGATTTGGTAATAGATGAGTTTTACCCTTTGAAGAATCGGAGGGTATAACTTGAGTAGTATTAGTGCATCATACACTTGCATTGCATGTTTATTTATTGTATTGTATTTTTTTTCATAATATTTATTTTTGCATAGATTACGGCATTTTAAAGGATAAGGTTCATTATTTCCCCCTTTTATTAGATGTAAATATTTTTTTCTCAATATAATTTCCTAGTACCGTCAAGGTTTGCCTAATATAATAACAAAAATTTCCTTGTTACGCCCCTGCAAATGATGGATACACAAAGTCGAAGTATTTCAGAACTTATATAAGAAAACATTTCATTGATAAAATGCCAATTTAAGAGTACTGTTTACTGATGACGGAATCTTCCAAATACTATATAGAGCTCATAATAATTGGAGCTGATTTTTATATTCTTTTTTTTCTTTTTCAGTTTCTCTTTTCCAATAAAAGTGCTCGTTTATTCAAGTTAATTTGTCTGCAAATATATAAGAATAATTATTATCAATATATATGTTGGTGTCAACGTGCATACGCCATACACATGATAAATTTTGTTCAACTTGTGATAAAACAAGAGTATTAGTTTGTTTCTTATTTTACTGTATCTAGAATTATATTTTATGAAGCATTTGATTTATAATAAATATCTCTTTAGATCAGGATATAGTATCTTGTATCCTAATTAGAATAGGAGAATATTTGTTTGTTCTAATTCCTTTAGGAGTTTAATTATATTCCTTCCTATTTTATTTCTTCTAATCCTAATGTGATTTTGAGTGAGATCTTTACAGGATTTCTAGGAGATTTCGGTCAGACCTCCCACTACACACACACACACACACACACACACACAACATTATTACATAATGTAATTTTTCAAGCTGGCGAGTTGGCTGATTTGGTTGTGTTGGGAGAGTCTTGATTTCGGCATTCCATCAATTGAGAGAAGAGCTTCAACGCAAATAAGAATGCTTTATTGATTTGTTGAGTCTTTGATACATGTATGAGAGATAGAAATCGTCTATGAGTTGTTGATTAGGTCTGTGTGCGTTAGTAGACATTTGAGATAACTTGCAGGTTAAGTGTTTATGTAATTCAGTGTCAAACTTAGTTGTTATGTATAACTTAACAGTGTGTTGTTAAGTTATCTGCGACAGAGAGTGGACAGTGTCACTAGAGTTTATGATCTTTGTCAAGATTTTATTTTACAAAGATTAGGTCAGTGTGTGAGAGTGAGTCAGCACTGTAAAAGGTCCTAAAGATTGTACAAATAAGAACTTAGTGAATTACAGCTCTATAACTGTCCGTGGATATAGGTTTTATAACCGAATCACGTAAAAATCCTCCTGTACTGATTTACTTTATAGTTTACTGTTATATTTCTTATAACTGCATACTTCCAGAACTCACAATATATTTAATCCAATCGAACCATAGGAATATTTTTATCTTGCAATTATAGAAATAAAGCTTAAGACTTGGGAGGACCTACTCATTTGCTAGCTACATATAGGCTTGATTTTTCTTTAAGAGGATTGTGTAACTGATCGTTTAACTTATTGTAAATTAGAACTATATATAATGTAAGTTTAGAGATATATATATATGTTTCTTAAAATTATTAGGTTCATTCTGAAACTTATGGTTGCTTGTAACGTCCAAGTTTGTTAACTCGATCTCTTATTATGAGTAAGACAAAAAGTAATGCTACTTTTACAAATTTATGTATACAAATTGATATGACATCACTCATATATTCAAACATCATCACTCTTCATTAAATGAATTGATTTTGTATATCCACTACTCTAATTAGCTTATAACACATCAGTTTATATAAAAGAGTTTGTACGAACAGTTAATAAGACTAGTATTATTCTAAGATAAATTCATATACTATATAACCTAGTGGTTTGTGAAAATTAATAACAAGCAGAAAGGCAATCTATCATTAATCTTAAGGTCCATTTGGGATTACTATGCTATGGGAAATTGATATGGAAAAGTGTTGCTAATGGCCTAGAGTTTTGGCGGTATGTAAGATGGTTAGCTTACTTGGTCCAGCTGTTTAGATTTCTCGCCAGATTGACCTTAGTTACGTTGATTGTGGTGTGTATGTGTGTGTGTCTATATGTATACACACACACACACACGCACACATACACACACGCACATGCACACGCGCGCGCACACACACACATATTAGAAATAAAATGTTTGGTTATAGTTTATTTAAACTTAAAAGAAAAAGGCAACTTAGAATTGAACTAAACCAGCAAAATGTTGTGAATATGCTGAACAACGATTATTTGTCACCGGAAACTTGCCAATGATTTCTCTTCCTTTAGCTACTTAGATGTTTCAATTTAATAACTTCAAAAGGTCCAAATAATTTTCCACAACTATTGACCCATTTTGACTTATGGAAGAGTACATATCATATTTTTTATTCTCATTTTGTATTCCTTATCAGGCTGGATTCTTGGAAGAGTTCACAAATATAGTTCCAGGTATAATGTGCTGAACAAACAATTTTAGTATTGGTTTGCTTTTCTGATCATTCCTTGAGAAATTAACCCTAAATATTTTCCCATAATGTTATACAGCCTTAGGGGTGTAGAACTCAAAGAACCTTAGATGACGCAGATGATGAAGTAGGAGGGAAGCTGCTATTAGATTTTAACGATGCAGTAGGCGACAGGATTCGGATCCTTCTTGAATGAATCCACCATTAGTTGACTTTTACTAGTCAAAAGGTAAGATTTCTTCTGCTTTATGTAAAGCAAAACACCATCTAAAATCACATAAGCTTCAAAATAACTGCTGCCATGCATAACTATATTAGGAGTATACTATCCTAAACTCCACCACTCCATTCTTAAGCTGCTTGTTATGTGTGTTTTTGTCTTATTAGAATATTAGGCAATAGATGATTTGTTTCTAGATTAGAATTAAAACAAATTGGAATTTGTATCAAACTAGGAAGATGAGTTTGATTGTAATTTATTTTAATTAGGATAATCTAGGTGACTTATAGTTGGGCAAGGAAATTGAAACAAGAAGAGTTTTGATTGTACTTCTAGCCTAGGAATCATGGTTAGACTATGAAAGAATCTTGGCCCTATATAAAGCCTTGTTTGTATGAGTGTAGAGATATTGAGAAATCGATCGCGAGAACACAACACAAAATACGGCACGTTGTGTGAGAGAGAAGACTTGTTAAACATTTTAGAAGCCTTGAGAGATGGCAAGGACGTCAGCATTTGGGTAATCTTAGAAGTTACGGTTTAGAATTGTAAACCGTGAGTATAGATCGAGTACCCGTGGGAGATCTTCTCTATTAGTCTTTTCTTAGAAGTATATATCATACATTGGTAATATCTTGTGATATATACATAGGCAGGTTGTTAGTCTTTCTTTAGAGGCATATATCGAAGATTGGTGGTTTTGTTGATATGCATAAGAAGGCTGTAAGGTTAAATTCTTGTTATTGCAACTAGTATTTCTCCTTTATTGATGATTGAAATAAAAGCTGTTGCTGAGATCTCCAAGGTAGACATAGGCTTAATTGGCTAAATCACTATAAATCTGGTGTTCCTATCTTCTTTATTCTCTTGTTTGATTTATTGCTTATGGTTTCATCATAATTTTGTCAATATTTCAGACTGAACGCTTTCGCAAAAAACTCGAAATTCATAACACTGCTCTATTAAACCACTAGCACATTCTTGGCTTTAACAGTAAAACAAACCACTAGCACATTCTTGTCTTTAACAGTAAAAGAATCTTAATTTGGAGCAAAATTAACACGAAGAAAGATCATAATCAATAAAATTGTAGAAGATAGAATTAGAACTTCATCATGGATATTCTTATCAATCAATAATGAGGACTATGGCGTAAGCCTTAGAAAATAGAGAAGTCAACTGCACATTGAATCATAAGGACATTTAACCAAATGCGCAGATTGCACTCATTGCGGTTTGGCTTCATTACATGCTATTTGCTAGAGGGTACTTGACCTCATTTGCTCTGTATTTACTTTACTATCATTTTATGTAAGCAACTTCAGACACATAGTTTCACCCTTCGAACCAAGGATCTTACTTGAGTCTTGAGCAAAGAAAAAAAAACACCGCACATGTAAACTACAATACTATCTTGACATAAAATTTAATGTTTCATTGGTATAATATATAATCTTCTTGATAATCATATTCAGTCAATTGAAGAAGTTGCAACTGGGAAGGCTTCAATGGAGCTTGTAAATGGATATACACTACTAGAATTTTTTGTATAATTGTCACATAAATTTTTGAATATTTGGGGGTTGTTTCTAGTTCTAACAACTATAAGATGCATTTACAAGTCAAACCCAGATTTTCACTTTTTTTTTGTGAGATGATTGATGTACAAATTTGACATTTAGAAAAAAAGAGGGACAAATATGTAAGCGCGATAAAAGCCCGCTTTCAATCTTTCTTTCCCTCCTATTCTATTGCACTTTCCCTCTCCCCTTTTACCCTAGCTCAACAAAATTTTCTTTCCCTCTCTCTGTCAATTACTTACATTTAAACCTAATTTACTCATCTCCCTCTTTCGATTTCACTATCCTTCATTTTCCCCCCTTCTCTTCTAATTTTTCACTTTCCCTCGTTCACGTTCGCCACTCACTTCATCATTCATGGCTCACTCCCTCATTTGGCTACTAACTTGTCAATCAGCTATTGAGTCATCAATCAGTTCCCTCATTCATTTCATAACTCATCATGTGTCATCAATAACATGTCTGGTTTTGTTGTTGTAGAAGAGAAATCGACAACATGCAAAGGCGAAATTTGTCTTAAAAAGACTAGCTTTTTAGGTTGAAAAGCTTGGTTATTTTTTGTTCAAGTTCTCATCTTTCGTGGGATTCTCTAGGTACTTCTTTTCTCTTGATTTTACTTTTTGGGTATTACTTAAATTTTAAAATCTCTTTTGGGTATTTCTGATAACAAATCCATTTGCTTTTTAAATATTATAAGACTTGTGGTTCTTGTGACTCAGTCTTTGATGGGTTTGCGTTTGGTTCGTAAAGAGGTTGTTGAGTGGTGTTCAAGGCGAAGGCACGCTTTGGCTTCAATGCCTTGACTATTATGCTTGCGATCAACTACTTTGATAGGTTTGTTTCAAGCTTGAAGTTTCAAAAGAACAAGTCGTGGATGGTCAACTTGATGCTGTTAGTTGCTTGTCCTTAGCTGCCTAAGTTGACCAGACCCTAGTACCACTTCTTTGGACCTACAGGTATGAATTTTATAAAGTTGCAATCTTGATGTTCATCAAAATGCCACCTTTTTCTTGTATTTCTAAACTTTATATTGATCCTTTAATATGGGGTTCTTATTTGGAACTGTTTTTGGCTTCTCAATGTAGATTTTTGTGTCATGTTTATTTGTGTGTTTCTTGGTGTTTTTTGAGTCATAAATGAAGGTTCTTCTTTGTGTATAGGATACTTCTGTTGAAGTGGAGGAATTGAAGTATGTTTTTTAGGCAAATGCTATACTAAGAATGCAGCTTCGAGTGTTGTCTACTCTTCAATGGAGGATGAATCTAGTGACACCAATTTCTTTCTTTCATCACATTGTGAGAAGGTTTGGGTTGAAACTCACTTGCATTGAGAGTTTTTGCGCAGGTGAGAGCGTTTGCTTCTCTTTGTCATTGCTAGTAAGCAATCTATCTAATTTTTTTTCTTTTTCTAACCCTTTATTTGAATTTTTAATATCATGTATAATTCTTCGTGGTCTTGTGTTTTGATCTGTTTTGGTTCATTCAATTTTGATTTTTTTTCTTGATATTTCAGCTTAGAATGGACTTGTATTGAATAATTTCTATTATATGTAATATGTTGATCTCTTACACTTGGATTGCTTTTGAAGAGTTACTAATTGATTTTAAGTTTGTCAATATTTTGAAGCTTGAAGGAGAGACCCACTCTTTGGTGAGTTTTATTTGCATATGCTTGGATTGCATTTGATGGAATTTATGCCAAATCTAGTAACTAATTGAATATTGTTGTTAGCTTTGGGGTAATTTTTTTTTGGTAATTTGTTTTTGAATAGTACTCCGTAAAATGCTCACTAAATATAATTTGTATGATTCAAGGTACAATTAAAGTAGCATTCAAAGTTAATCATATGTGTCATGAGGTGGCTAGGACATTTGTTAATTGTTAATCTTTTTTATTTATATTATTTAGACTTAGATGTATGTTTGATATGAAAATATTGCTCACTGAAGATATTGGCATAATGTATTGCTATTGATTTTGCATGGTTCAATGGCTAATGGTTGCCATTAGGTATGAAAATTACTATATGATAACAAACTTTTTTTTAAAAAAAAAAGTAAAAGTAAGGGTAACTCCACTAATATTATATTTTTATTATTATCATTATTTAGATTAAAGTTTTATTTAAAACTTTTGCTGCATGGAGTAAGTTTGAAAATGAAAGTTATGTAACAAGCTTTTAAATTTCAAATAATTCATGATCAGAAAAATTATGATGGGCTTTGAAATATTCTTTTGTCCTTTTACTTTTTAAGTCCCTGCTCTTTAAAACTAATTGTACAACCATTCTTACACAAATCTGAACGTTAGCATGCATTAAGGAGAGCTAGAGGATGGAGGGGCTGGTTTCTCAATTCAAAGAAATCTAATAACAAACAGGCGGAGGTGGCATTAGTTGACAAATCATAACCCAATATCAGCTCAACTTTGATAAATGTGGTACCTACATTGCCAGTGAGAAAGCTTTATTTTTCATTTTTATTTGCTGGTTTTCTTTTCTTACAAAGGTACTGAGCATGCTACTTATATTGCAATCTTCTACAAAATTGGGTTTGATATTTTGCTTTGCTTGATTTTTTTAAGCAACCAAAATGACACACAACAGAATATATTAGACATTAAACTTCCCGCTCACCTTCTCTTTGTTCAATAGATCCGAAACATTTTCCTTGTTAATAATGTTCTGATTCATTTTGGGGTTAGAGACAAGTCTTGATATAAGGTGGTTGCCCTTCCTATGGGTTTTGTTCACATTGTGGTATGCTAATACAATCTTGTAAACTCATCTCTTTTTCATTTTTAACACATAAACTTCTAATTTCTTCCACTGTGTGAAGTCATGTACCATAAAAAGCCACTTATAGGCCTACAACTCTTGTTCTTTATAGAAGCAACAAAAAATATAAAGTATAGTGCACAAAGGATATTTTAACCCAATTCCATTACATGATAGCAACTAAGCAGCTGAATTAACTTTTTCTTTTCTTTTTCAATTTTGTTATTATATCAATGGAGATATACTCACTCTTGTTCTATTCGTTGGTTCTTATAGGTTTGGATTGATGGATAGAAGATTGTGAAATAATTGATAAAACAAGAAGGAAAGCGCAAGTTAAAGGTAAAGTACAAAGGGCTCCATCCAGAATTTGGCCAGTGAGCTATTTTTATTATTCTTGTACTTGTACTACTTTTTGTTCACTTTGCCACTTTGGGGAATTTAAGTTGTATCTATTTGTTTTTCAATTTTAGATGTACATATCTAAGTTTTATTGGATAGATTATATGCAAATTGTTATATGTTAGTTTTAATGTTGTTTAGGCATTAGTTATTGTGAGATACACTACTATTAAGTTGATAGTTGGAGTTTATTTTGTTTGATATTGATTGTGATATCTTTGTTTCACGTATTTCAAAAGCTAAGTTGTTGCACTCAAAACTAATTCCAAAACTTCTATAGTTTACTAAGTTATTGAATAATGTTGTTTCTACTTAGTGAATAAATGCTTTATGAATTGTTTTCTTTATTATGATATTAGTTATTTTAATAAATTTATTTTATTGGTTTGGTGTATTTTAAAAATAAATTTGATTTAAAAGTATGGTGAATTTTTGGAATTAGGATGATAATATTTCAAATATTGCAATTCTAAAATTTTATAGATCTTGTTTTTTAATTTTTATTTATAAATATAATACTTTGCGGTTCCAAAGCTGTCTAGTATTATTATTTTTTTAAATTGATTATTATCATACTTGTGGTTTTTAAGTGACATGTATAGTAAATAACATATTTGTGGGTTTGACCAACTCACCAATATTGAATATTTGTCAGTGCCATATTTACGTGCTAAAAACTCACAATTAATCCATACTTGTGGGCAACTATATAAGTATTTGGATTTAACTATTTAACCCATCTAGTTCACTACTTCGATATTAAGGCTTATAAGCTCTCCAATACAAAATGTAAATGTACAAAGAAAGAAACAAATGTCTAATTGTACTATATTGTATTTTGTATTTTGTTTGCAGTGGTTCTGAAATCAATTCAGTCCACGAAATAAAGTTTTATCTTTGTGCTGCCTTGCTTCTTCTAACACTTAGCTTTCAACATATGGATATAACTATAAAGTCATCAATTGAGTTAAAAAAATCAGAAATAGCAAAAGATATAAGATAGATATAAAACGAAAGAAAAAAAGCCCCTAGCAAATCAAGCCACAGCAACCAAACCAGCAAGGCATAACCTATATAACACAACCACCATCAGCAAAAAAAGAATATAGTAGCAATCCTACTTGATTTGGGATTATTATTTTTTTTTTCTAAACTTTGTAATAAATTTAGTCTTCCAATATTAGGTTCATTGATTAAGAATTAGATTTACTAATTTAGCATTATGGTTTGTATTTTTTACTCTAAAAATTAAGATATTTCTTAAAAAGGGATTGGTCCATAAAAATTATGAATTTGTGTATGAACTTGTGATGAAGTCCACCATGCCTCCGCTACACCATGCAGCGTGCTACCCTGGCCCAATGGAAAGAGCCCAACTTAGCTACTATTCCCTCAAAACTTGTAAATGGGTTTAAAAAACGTAATTATACATATATAATTTTCTTAAGTTCATTTACATATTATATAAATAAAAGTTGTATATATATTATTATAAATACTTTTTATTAATAATTTATAAATTTTATAAACACATTTTATCTTTACTATATTTATATATTTATTTTTAAATTTTATATAAAATAATGCATGATATGTATTGAAACTCGAAGGATTTTAGTACAAATCCTAAAGGCTCATTCTGTTGAAATTGGATTGCCTGTCCTCCACTGCCAATAGCACTGCATTCTTTTCGTCAGAATCATTTCATTGATCGCACTTGGATGCCTTTCTATTATTCTCCTCACTATTTCAACGATTCCACTCTTTGTTGCAGTTAGTAAAGATGTCTCCCTCTTTGCCACCTCTAAAATTTTGTACTTGCTTTCCCCTATCTAACTATAAAATTAAGGGTTAATTGCACAAATGACCAAAATTAAAGACTGCAATTAGAAAATAGAACACTGAAATCAAAAAGGGTGGGGCTATTTGTTTGTGCTGCTTTTTTTTTAATATTAACACACACTCTTTTTTCTATTAAAATTTTTGTTATAAAATTATCCTCGAATTATCTTATAGTTAATACATTTAAACTAATTAACTGAAGTATCTTTCACTCTCTACACCTACTTTAACTCTTACCTTTACTCCTATTTTTTTCATTATTATTCTAAATCTGCTTATAAACATCTAACTTATATTTTAAAATTTGGTTCAACAAGAATTTTATGAAACTGAAGAAAACTTTTACACGAAGGAGCAAACAAATGTTAGTTAAGATTAATACATACAATTTTTTATCACAAAAAATGGTTTCTTTTGGATTTTTATAAATTTATAATTTGCAATGGGTTTGATAAAATTTGTTTGCATCATGATTATAAAATAAATTTTTCTTGTTTCAAGAGTAGAAAATAGTTTGGAGGATATCACTTATAGTTTC
Source organism: Boswellia sacra (assembly GCA_013180625.2). Lineage (NCBI taxonomy): Eukaryota > Viridiplantae > Streptophyta > Magnoliopsida > Sapindales > Burseraceae > Boswellia > Boswellia sacra. Next base: position 148,345 of record SNVD02003973.1, read on the forward strand.
CTTGAACTATAAACTCAAATAAAAATAATACTCAACAAATGAGGGATAATATTAAACAACACATTCAGTTAAAAAAAAAAAAGGTTAAACTGAGAATAAGATTTCTTGTTTGATGAGCTATTCAAGAGAAGAAATGATGTTTTTCATTTAGTGAGTGTGGATCTTACAATGATAGATTTATTTTCGGAATAAAAATAAAAATATTTATAAAATTTAATTTTAATAAATGTTTTATTTGGTATTAGAGAAGGTTTATAAAGTAAAAATGGATATTTTAAATTTGGAAAAGGGGGTTTCTTAAGAAAGTGGTTGTGTCAATTAAAAAAAAAGGATGTTAATAATCCCATCTATTAAAAATAATAACAATAAAATTTCTATTCATTTGTTCGTCTATCAGACATTAGGCATCTAAAATTTTCAACATGGGATCGTTTTGTAAACATCTCCTTAGTTTTGGTCCTTTTACAATTTGTTTCTAAAATTAAGTAACTTAACCGTACTTATAACTATCCGTGTTGGAAGGAAGAGTTGCACACAAATACAATTCTTACTTCAATTTCACCAATAATTACACAATCTTTTCAAACTCACAATTACAACTCAATCACTCAATCACTTAATTTCTCAATTACTCACACTCAAACTCACTCTCACCAATTTTCTTCAGTCCTCACTCTTCTTCTATTCTTTATTTCTCTCTTATTTTTTCTTACTTAAACATATGAAACTCACACCTATTTATAGGAATTCAGGACTAAAATGGATGGTTAGGATTTATTGTCACCAACCACCACTTTACAAATTACTGGCTAGGATTTACAACAATTGTATGTTAATATTAATCCTTTAACCACTATACCTAATTTTGGAAACTTTCATGGGGGTTGGACTTGGCTTTCATCCTTCAATTGTTTGGGCTCTGAATCTCCAACTGATTGGGCCTTGAATTTTCATTTGATTGGGCTTTGAAACTTCACTTGATTAGGCTTTGAAACAAGTTTAGTTTACAACAACCCCCTTTAAACTTGTTTCATAAAACCAAGCAAATCTCTAATCCTTGCAAAATCTTCAAATTTGAGTGGCTTTGTGAAGATGTCAGCAAGCTGATCTTTGCATTTCACATATTCCACTTTCACTTCTCCTCTTGTGATACCATCTCGTATGTAATGGTAACGAGTATCGATGTGCTTGCTTCGACCATGAAACACTGGATTCTTTATTACTGCTATTGATGACTTATTATCGATACATATCTTTGTTGGTTTTTCTTGGGGAGCCTTCAATTCCTTTAACACACTTTATAGCCACACAATATGACAAGCGTATGTAGTAGCAGCAACATACTCAGCTTCACAAGTTGATAGAGTAACTATTTATTGTTTCTTTGATACCTAAGTAAATGAAGTGTCCCCCATAAAGAAAACACAACCAGTAGTGCTCTTTCTATCATTAACATCTCCAGCCCAATCACTATCACAATATCCAACAAGTTTGTAGTTATCAAAAATTAAATTATACAAACCAAAATCAATAGTACCCTTAAGATAGCGAAGAATTCTCTTGGCTGATTTAAAATGAGTTGCAGTTGGATTCTCCATGAAGCAACTCACAAGATCGACTGCGTAAAGGATGTTAGGTCTTATACATGTCAAGTACCGTAAGCTTCTAACTGAACTTTTGAATAGTGTTGGATCCACCTTTTCTCCCTCTTCAATCTTGGAAAACTTAATTCCACATTCTAATGGTGTATTCATGGGATTGCTATCCTTCATCTTAAAATTCTTCAAGATTTTTCTTGTATCCCGTTCTTGAGAAATAAAGATGCATTCTTCTTGTTGCTTAGCTTCGATGCCAAGATAGTATGCCATAAGCCTAATGTCAGTCATTTCATACTCCTTTGCCATTGCCTCCTTGAACTCATTGAACATGCTTGGATTGCTTCCAATAAAGATCAAATCATCCACATATAAACACACAATCAAGATATCTTCATTTTTTATCTTCATATAGAGCGCATGTTCATATGAAAATTTTTTGAAACCATAATCTTGGAAGTTTTTGTCGATCCTACTATTCCAAGCTCTTGGTGCTTGTTTTAGCTTATAAAAAGCTTTCTTTAATTTCAACGCTTTGTCTTCTTGACCTTTAACTTCATAACCCAAAGGTTGTTGAATGTAGACTTCCTCTTCAAGAATTCCATGCAAAAAGGTAGATTTCACATCCATTTGAAAAATCTTTCACTTATTTTGTGCTGCTATGGAAATTATCAATCTTATTGTTTCTAAGCGAGCAACAGGAGCAAATACCTCGCCATAGTCAATGCCTTCCTTTTGACTATAGCATTTTGCGACTAATCTTGCCTTGTAGCGTTTCACTTCTCCATTAGCATTCTTCTTTGTCTTGTATGCCCATTTGACACCAATTGCTTTGTGCCCTTTTGGAAGTGAAGCTAGTTCCAATATGTTATTCTTCCTAACGGACTTTGTTTCCTCTAATTCTTGTCTTGTTTTGTTTCTTCAAAGTTTATTGGCTCATAATCAGCAAAGAGACAAAAAAGAGTAAGATTATCAAGTGTCTCAGTTACCTCATAAAGATCTTGAATACTCCTTGTTCTTTCTACATCTCTTTCATCCAAAAATGACGGCGGAGATGTTGGTGAGGCAAGTGATGTTGGCAAGATAGGTGGTGTGATAGGTTTTTGTTCTAGCTCTTTGACTTGTTCTACATCTTCCCCATCAAAGTAAGGAAAGAAATTGTACCTTTCATAAGAAGTGTCCTAATTCCATGTACATTCTTAATTGAATAGTACATCTTTGCTAATCACAATCCTTTCAGTTTTTGGATTGTACAATTTATAACCCTTGGACTCTTCATTCATAGCCAATAAAGATAAGCCTTTTCACTTTGTTATCAAGCTTAGGTCTTTTCTCATCTGGTACATGCATATAGGCTATGCTTCCAAAAACTCTCAAGTGTGAAATGCTAGGTTTCCTTCCACTCTATGCTTCTTAAGGTGTCTTGCCTTATACACTTCTTGTTGGTGAATGATTAGATAGATACACTGCACATGTGACAGCTCTTGCCCAAAATTCTCTTGGCATACTCTTGCTCTTGATCATACTTCGTGCCATGTCAAGGATTGTTCTATTCTTCCTTTCAACTACTCCATTTTGTTAAGGAGATTTCGGAACGATCAATGGTCATCTAATTCCATTTGCTTCACAAAATTCTTGAAATTCTTCGGAAGTGAATTCTCCTTTTCAATCAATTTTCATAGCTTTGATTTGATATCCACTTTCTTTCTCAACTTTAGCTTTGAATCTTTTGAAAGCTCCAAAAACTTCTAATTTTTCCTTCAAGAAATACACCTATGTTTTTCTTGAAAAATCATCAATGAAGAGAAGGAAATAGTTACTCTTACCAAGTGAACTTGGTTTGATAGGGCTGCACATATCTGCATGTATAAGCTCCAATAGTTTTTGTGCTCGTGAATTTGAATCCTTTAGAAAACTTTTTCTAAATTGTTTCCCACGTAAACAACCTTTACATAGTTGATTTGCATGATTGATGCAAGGCAGTCCTTTCACCATTTGATTCTTTGACAATAACTCCAAACCTTCAAAATTAAGAAGCCTAAATCAAAGATGCCAAAGCCACGATGCATCTTTGTAGCAAGCTTTGAGGCATCTTGCAACATCATTTTGTATATAAAGTAGGAAAATTCTATTGATAGACATAGGAATTTTGGCAATGAGGTTCCTTTTGTTGTCTCTTATGGAGAGACTATCGTCTTTCATGTGAATATCATATCCTTTTTCCAAAAGCCAAGCTAAGGATACTGTTCTTCATATTTGGCACATAATAAACATTTGAGATAAATTGATGATTCCCTCTTTTCAAGCAAATAAGAATGTTACATTTTCCCTTGACTGGAATCTTTGAATCATCCCCAAAAGAGACATTACGCCTGACAGATTCATCAAACTCTATTAACATATTTCTTTTCGCACACATATGATTGCTTGTGCCAGTGTCAAGATACCTTGCATTTTCTTGACTTTCATTTTTGTTTCCATAAACCAAGAGCAAGTACCATTTCCATCAGACTTTTCTTCTACATAGTTAGTTCTTTCATCAACCTTTTTAGGTGCTCTACATTCAGATGCATAATGCCCATGTTTTTGGCAATTATAGCATTGAATATGAGATTTACATTCACCCATATAATGTCCATATTTTTGACGTTTGTCACATTGAACTTGGGATTTTTCACCTCTAGAGTCACTTCTTCCACAACCTCTTGTAAAGCTCTCTCCTTGACTATTATTGCTCTTCGATTTCCAATCTTGTCCACGACCATAACTATGACCTCGACCTCGACCTTGACCTCATCCTCGATCATGTTGAGTTCTTTCATTGCCATGATTGTCTCCTTTCTCCTTAAGTTGCATTTTGAGGAGTTGTTCAAAAATGCCTTGCTTTTTCTTGAACTTTTCTTCATATGCCATCAAAGAACCTTGGAGTTCTTCAATTTTCATTTCTTCTAAATTCTTTGTTTCCTCAATGGTCACAATGATGACCTCAAACTTTGGATGTAAGGAGCAAAGAATCTTCTCCATGATTCTAATATCTTCTAGCTTTTTACCATTTCTCTTTAATTAGTTTGAAACAACCAATACTCTTGAGAAGTAATCGAAAATAGTTTCATCTTCCTTTTGATGCAATGCTTCAAATTCACTTCTCAAGGTTTGAGGACGTACCTTTTTAACCTTCTCTTGTCCACCAAAAGATATTTGAAGCTTTTTCCATGCTTCCTTAACGGGAGTTGAGTTTGAGATCTTCTCAAAAGTGTCTTCATCAAGAGCTTGGTGAATGAGAGTAAGTACCGTTCTATCTCTTCTTTTTTAGTCCTTTAAACTATCCTTTTTTCTTGCTTGGTTAGGGACGCTTTATCTATTGATTCATCAAAACCTTGCTCAACAATCTCGCACACATCATACACTCCACGTAATTCGTTCATCTTAATTTTCCAATTCTCAAATTTGCTTCCCTTTAATTGTAAAACTTGGAAGCATGCCATGCCTCCATTATTAGCCATGATTTTTTTGTAAAGTAATGGATTAAAATTTGGAAGGTGATTATCAAAAATTTTAAAGAAAACGGACCTTGAAATATTACGATAGGAGCTATCTATCACAGTCAGAACTTTTGGATGTTGAACGATATTTTCACGTTGAAAGACTAATATGATATTTTCTACAATAGGGGATTAAGTGATATTCTCCACTCCAAGGGGCTAGTTGATTGATATTTACTGGTGCAGGGAGCTGAATGAATTTGCCACCGAAATCACTATTGTTTTCTCGGTAACGTTCCAACAATTCTTCGATGGTTTCCCGGTAACTTTTTTAACGATGTATTCTGGCAGCTTTTTCGACGAGTTTCCGTCAATCTTTCCACTGAGTTTTCGACAGATTTTTTCGGCCAATTTTCGGCGACTTTTTGGATGATTGTTCTGACAGATCTTATAGCTCTAATACCACTTTAATGGAAGGAAGAATTGCACACAAATACAATTCTTACTTCAATTTCACCAATAATTACACAATCTTTTCAAACTCACAATTACAACTCAATCACTCAATCACTCAATCACTTAATTACTCACACTCACTCTCACTCTCACCAATTTTCTTCACTCCTAACTCTTCTTCTACTCTTTGTTTCTCTCGTATTTTTGCTTGCTTAAACATATGAAACTCACACCTATTTATAGGAATTCAAGACTAAAATGGATGGTTAGGATTTATTGTCACCAACGACCACTTTACAAATTAATGGCTAGGACTTACAACATTTGTATGGTTAATATCAATCCTTAACCACCATACCTAATTTTGGAAACTTCCATGGGTTGGGCTTGGGCTTTGATCAGTCAATTGTTTGGTCTCTGAATCTCCAATTGATTGGGCCTTGAATCTTCATTCGATTGGGCTTTGAAACTTCACTTGATTGGGTTTTGAAACAAATTTAGTTTACAACAGTCCATCATCTGTCTTTTAAATTTAATTAATTAATTCTTTTCACCCCAATTAAATTAGAAAGAAACTAAACTAGCTCTAATAAATTACTACCTTTTTTACTACTCTTAGCGTGTGTAATTCCCTTATTATCATTGTCGTGATTCTCTTTCTTTAAGACAGTGGCAATTATTTCATACAGATTTTCCTCAGATATCATTTGGGAATGACTTTGTAGTATCGGTATTCTTACAGTGTTTCTCTTTCTCCTCCCGCATCTTCCTCATCTCATTGAACTTTATAAACTCTGCAGCATAAATTTTTGAAGCGTATTATATATGCTATAAATAAATGTAGAAAGATCAACATATTTAACTGATATATATAAAACGATAAAAGTCAGATGTACAAGGAGATAGAATTAATTAATTATATAAAAGACATACCGAATCCGAGAATAAATAGCATTGCCTTCGATACAAGCTTTATAAACTCAAAGTAGGAATAAGTGATCTACACTTTTTGCCAGGTCTTCTGCATGTGCAAGATTAAATCATATGTATTCTTCCAGTTTTGTTTCAAGTTATTCAATAATTTCTTCCAAGTTATATTGTGTAAAGAATTCAGACTTCCCAAATAACCTTGGAGAGTAAATCTAAATTCACCATAGGATCCTCCTTTATAGAAATGTCAAGAATATAAGAGAAATACATAAAATAAAATAAAATAAATGTATACAATCACCACAATACAAAGATTTACATTAAAAATTCTAAAACCACAGAAAAACCATATACTCATCAAAGACAAGAGAATTTCCACTATACGATAAATTATTACAATCATATAAAATTTTAAGCCTCTCCATATGAACTATCCTATATTCCAAAATACACCCACAATTTACCCAAGCATTCTTCCTCTCACCTCCCCCTCGTGAGGATTTCTCTGACACCTCCTTAGAAAGGATTTCCTATAGAGCTAAGAATACTTGAATTTCTCAAGTGATTGCATTTCAATGCGTGGTACCCTGGCCCAATGGACAGATCCCAACTCAGCTACTATTCTCTCAAAACTTGTAAATGGTTTTTTTTTTTAAAAAACCGTAATTATACATGTATGATTTTCTTCAGTTTACAATATTATATAAATAAAAGTTGTATATATATGATTATAAATACTTTTTATTGATAATTTATAAATTTTATATACAGATTTTATCTTTACTATATTTATATATTTATTTGTCAATTTTATATAAAATAATGCATGATATGTATCGAAACTCAAAGGATTTTAATACAAATCCTAAAGGCTCATTCTGTTGCAATTGGATTGCTGTTCTCCTCTGCCAATAGCACTAAATTCTTTTCATCAGAATCATTTCATTGATCGCACTTGGATGCCTTTCTATTATTCTCTTCACTATTTCAATGATTCCATTCTTTGTTGCAGTTATCAAAGGTGTCTACCTCTTTGCAACCTCTAAAATTTTATATTTGCTTTCCCCTATACAAATATAAAATTAAGGGTAAATTGCACAAATGACCGAAATTAAAGAGTGCGATTAGAAAGTAGAACACTGAGAAGGGTGGGGCTATTTGTTTGTGCTTCTGTTTTTTCTTTTTCACACTAACACACCCTCTTTTTCCTATTAAAATTTTTATTATAAATTTATCCTAGCATTATTTTATAGTTAAGTACATTTAAACTAATTAACTGAAGTATCTTTTACTCTATACACCTACTTCAACTCTTAGCAAAAGTCATGTATTAATCTATTATTTTCAAAAAGATAAAACTTAATGTATTACTCTTCTTTTCCTTCTTTTCTCATTCTTCTTCTTCTTTTTCTTTTTTTTTCTTCTTTTTATAAGCATATTTATATATATATATACGCACACACACTCTTCAAATAAAAATACCAAGCTTAACTAATTTATTTTCTCAGAGACAAAATAATTAATGCCATTAATTATTGTGTTTGCCACTTCCAAGTTTCTATCAAGGAAAACTCTCAATCCCCATTAACTAATTTATCCAACCGCAATTTACCTAGTGATTTATTTTTATAATTATTTCATTTATATCCCATGTCATTTAATTGGGCTGGATATGAAATCTAATAATTGTGCTGGGCCAAAGAACTTGATCCAACTTCAAAAAGATGAAAAAATTTAGCCCAAGCCCCTTTATCAATTAAAAATGTAAGCCCAAACCGAATTTGTCCACGAGACATTACATTAAGGGGTCGTTTGATACATGGGCTGAGAAACTTAGGAACGGGAATTTGAATGCAGTCCCTTGTTTGGTAGGCTTAATTATTATTTTTAACCCTGAAAAATCATTTTCCTTTGAGTTTCATATTATTGCCTCCTAGGGGTCATTTGAAACCCATCCAAATCTTGAGTTTCGGATTTTCAGGAATCCCAGTTCATCACTCCTCTCCCTTCTATCTCTTACCCATCTCTCTTCTCTCTCTCATCTCTCAATGATCTCTCTTCTCCCTTACGTCTCCCCACTGCCATAACAACCACCACCATCGTATCTACAGTTGTATCCGCCAGCTCCCTCACAGCATCCACTGCCTCCATATGCACCTCCGCCGCTGCTACCTCCGCCTCTATCAAACTCCTCCTGGATCGACGACTTCACCTCTCTCTCCTTGCATGGCGACTTTCTCTTTTATGTTCTTTCTTCCTAATATATTATGATTGTTGAATTGAGATGGTTGATGGTTGAATTGGGATGGTGCAGGAGTGAAATTGGGTTATTTAGATTGGTGGATTTTGTGTTGAATTGACGATGGTTAGAGGTGGCGGCGGCAGCGGATGGTAGGTGAAGCAAAAACATGGGTTAGTTTTAGAAAAGTTTTTTTGAGTGTTTGTGAATCGTGGGTTTGGAAGTTTAGATTTGGGATTTTTGGATTTGGTATTGAAATTTCCAAATTTATGTATTTGTGAATTTAATTGAAATTGAATTGAATTTATGTATTTGTGAATTCTATTTTTGTTTTGATTTTCAAATCCAAGTTTGAATTAGTGATTTCTGGATTCAGAAGACCCTACTGAACAATCTGAGACTTCGCACTCCTGTACAAACTCCATTCGCAGTCCCACACATGTCCTTATCTACAAAAAAAATTTAGGAATTCTAAATTTATGATAAATTTAGAAATTATTATAGTAATTTAGAATAAATTTATAAAAAATTTATAAAAAAATTATTTTTTGTAATTTATAATGAATATATAATAAATTCAAAAATATTCTAAATTATTTAATAGTATTTCAAAATAATTATTAAAAACTTCAAAATTATTATCCTCATATTTTTTTATAATTATACTAAAACAAGAAAAGAATTTTAAGTATTTTTGAAATATAGAAAAAATTTAATTATCAAGATTACTAATATAATAACAAAATTAATATTCTTGTGTACAACCAAACAGAACAATCTGATTTCTACAGTAATCAAGAGCAAGATTCTTGTAGATAACCAAACACAGTAATATTACTTTCCAAAGAATGAGATTTCCATGTTTTACTTTTTCAACAATGTGAATCCCATTTCTAAGATTCCTATCTTGTACCGAATGGCCCCTAATAGAGTACAATTACTTTACCCACAGGTAAATGTTTAATTTAATATTTAAATTAAAACTTTAAAGAGAAAATTTTATTAACTGATTAACCTTCTATATTGCACACAGTTGGTGGAAAATTTTAGACGTTGCATCGAGCTTCGTTATGCAAGAGACAGACTTGTGGAGATATACTGCTTGATGGTTGGAATATGGTATGACCCATGTCAGTCGAAGGTGCGATTAATATCAACTAAAGTTATTATAATAATTTCTGTTGTTGACGACACGTTTGATGCATACGGTACACTTAAGGAGCTCCAAAACTTTGCAGACGCAATACAAAGGTAAGTACATATATTATCATGAGCTTCTGGATTACATCCAACAGTAGTCGTTCATCGCACAAGCCACCAGTCACGATCCAGACCATACCCACATCTCCAAGTATTCAACCACCTCTTTTTGCCATTACCTCCGTAAGAACCACAACCCCCGCCACCTTCAGTTGCTTCTCCCTCTCCTTTTCTCATGCACTTTTTGTGTTTCAAAACCCCAATCCAATCGAACCCCGAATAAGCAAATCGCAAAATCTAGTCAACAGAACTCCTAAAACACACTTCACTTAACAGCTAGTACTATGGTCAAATAAATGAAATTCGAGATCGGGATATGTGTGTGTATGCGTGTGTATGTATGAGTGTTTGTTTTTACCGCGTATGCCATGTGCGTGCGTATATGTGTGTGTTTGTTTTTGCCGTAACATGTAATTACTAATAATGATTTTTCTACTTGCCCAAATATCAAAAAGTTTAGTGAATTAAATCTTTTCATTTTTGGTGGAACAGCAGTGCCCTTGATCATTTGCCAGATTATATGAAATTTCTTTGTAAAATTGTCTTCGATCTTTTTGATGACCTTAACAATGACGCTATTAACGAAGGAAGATCACACATGGTTTCCTATGCAAAGGAGAAGGTAATAATACTATACGATTTAGAAATTATTACACCTTTATACCTCAATAATTTATAAAAAGGTAAGTGATCTATTCTGTCCACATAATTTTGGATCATTAGATCAAAATATTAATTTGGATTATAGAAATTAAATCTAGCGTAAATTGTGCAAATAAGGGGAGGGCCAAGATTTGCTACAGCTACATGGGAAAAACTAAATATTTTGTGTGTAATTTTGAAATTTTTTTGGTGTCTGGGGCAAGGCATTCTTATCCCAAAGCGTCGATCTACCCGCATGTATATATAATTTCAATTTTTTAAAAGTCAAATTATTTGTTGATTAACAATAAGGTGAAATAGATGGTCAGAGCCTACCTTATAGAGGCCCAGTGGCACAACGAAGGTTATGTACCACCGTTTGATGATTACCTTGACAATGGAGTCATCTCAGCTGGTTAGTTTTTAGTTCCAGCAGCAACATTTCTGGAAATGGGAGAAATTGCAGGTAGTAATGCAATTGAGTGGCTGGAAAGCAAACCCAAAATTGTTGAGGCAGCATATCTATCGGGTCGTCTAATAGATGATGCTATGATCCACCAGGCATATATCATGAAAATTCATTTATAAACTTTTGCTAACACTAATAATATTGTTTGATATTAAATTTTATATTTACTGTCCTCTAATTGATCTTGAAGGCGGAGCAGAAAAGAGAGGGAGGACATGTTGCCTCTAGCGTGGAATGCTACATGAAGCAATACAACATCTCTAGAGAGCAGGCAATTGAAAAGCTAAACACTATTGTTGAAGATGCATGGAAGGATATAATTGAAGAATGCACGAGGCCAAGAGCTATTTCAATGCAAATCCTCCTTCCACTTGTCAACCTTGCGCGCCTTGTAGAAGTCACTTACAATAAAATAGATAGATACACTTAACTCAGAGTATCTGAAAGATTTTATAACCAAAATCTTCATTGACAAAATACCTATTTAAAACTAATTTTCTCAGAAATGATGGAGTCCTCTTCCTGCTACAAATAGCTTCCAAGCCTGTTTCAAATAGAACTACTCTTTGTTCCCTACTAGGTTTGTCTACATCTATGTGTGCAATAATTATCGATATGCATATAATCCGAATAATAAATCATACTGTTAGCACTTTTGACCCTGTAATAAAATAAGGTATCAAAGCATCTAATTTATTAATTACTATTATCGTGTGTTAATTAGTTCATCGAATTAATATTTTCAAAACTTATTATCAAAAAAATCAAAATATGATTGCTGAGTCCAAATATCAAACAAGTTGCAATTGAAATATTTTGTTGGAAAAGCCAATAGAAAAACAATGTGGAATAAATCTCTCTCTTTGCATCATCAAAATAGGACTCTCATCAAATTAAACAAAAACTAATAACATAAAACAATTAACCAAGGCACTGCCAAAGTTACATGTACACAAGCCACAATAACAATCAACCACAATCTAAATTAATATCAATCCACAATGAAGAATGCTAATTTTACATGCACAACCCAATTTGGGAAAAAATGACGATAGACCTTAGTCTAGTTTAATCTTTCATTATGACAACAACTATGGCATACCAAAGGCTTTCAACAATCTATAAGTTATCAAGAATATAATATATCAGATCACTAATATCATAAATGTCACCAATAAAGATAGGTTTCAATGTGGATAGAAAAGTTTGAATCTCACCAAAGGAGGATACCAATAGAATGTCATAGAGAGAACAAACCAAAAATCATAACAAGTAGAATTGTAAAGCTTAGTAGGCGAATGCAGCATATAAAATTTGAGTCAAGCAATGTTTGACTTCTTGATCTTGAAGCAAAAGTCTTGGAACCCACTATTTTTTTCTCTTCTTGTTCACTGCCTTCACACTATTTTTTTTCTTTTCTTTTTATTCCACTTTCGGATTTCACGACCACTCACTTCTAATTCGTTTCCTCGCATTTGCAATTTTTTTTTTTCCGTTTGTCTTCTTTTGGACTTGGATATTATGGGCTTTGTTTCGGTTTGCTTAAACTTGGACTGCACTCATATGATGGACCCATGACAGAATGCACTGTTTTTCGAGTAATTGATTCTTGGAATACTGGCTGAAATTAACCAACTACAACTTACATAAATAGGTTTAATGTTCCATATGGTAGCCTATTAATATTTAAGATGGTCACAGTTTTCTTGTCTAGACTCTCTATGATAACAAACGTGCCTAATCGATGCAGAAGTTTTAGTAGAAGTCACTTACAAAAGCACATATGGATACACAAAGTCAGCGTATTTCAAAGCTTATATAACAAAACTTTCATTAACCAAAAACCAATTTAGAAGTATCGTTTACTGATGTCGGAATCTTCCAAGTACTACAGAGAGCTCATAATACGCGTTTATTCAAGTCGATTTTGTCTGCAAATGTAAAAGAATAATTATTATCAATATATATTTTATCCAACATAACTATATGAGTTATTTGATCTTGCAATTATTAAAATTAGGCTTGGGACTTGGGAGGACTTCATCCTTTGCTAGCTATTTGATTTTTCCATGAGAGGATTGTATAAGTAATTGTTTAACTTATTCCAATCGGAGATTTAACGTGATTAAATTAGAACTACATATACTTTAAAGTGATTAAATTAGAACTACATATACTTTAAGTTTGGATATCTGTTTCTTAAAATTATTAGGTTTATTCTATAAGTTATGGTTGAGCTTGTAATCTTTAACGTCCAAGTTGTTGATTCCATCTCTTATTATGAGTAAGATAAATTCACAGACTACTTACCCTTGAGGTTCGCAAAAATTAATAAGCATGCAGAAGGCACTAAAAAATGTAAACCATCCTTATTGATGGATTCTATTAATTGTGGAAGGGTTAAATTTAGAAATGTAATCAAATAATTATTCATCTTCTTCTTTGATTCGAAAATAAGACCCATAAAGAAACTTAGTATGTTCATATTTTCAAAATTCTTATAACTAATTAACGCTAGTAAAAGAATCATCAGAAAAACAAACCATAGAGAGCTGGTGTTGATTAAAACCAAGCACTGACATTAAAGAATGACAATAGATAGAAGTTGCTTGCATTCACTGGAGCTATTTGAGCACCTACTGCAGCTCCTAGACGAATTAGGGTCCTCTACGCCCATATTTGTAATTGTCTGGTTTCAGTTTTTGTTTGCATGCTAAAAAATGATCGTTTCTTTCAATTTCAGCAAGTCTTTAATTATTTCGTTCCTTCTTCTTCTTCTTCTTCTTCTTTTCCTCCTCTCTCTCTCTCTCTCTCCCCACCCCTCCCTCCCCCCCTCCCTCTCCCTCTTTGAAATATGAAGACACAAAAGCAAAGAAGAGACTCGACGTGTATTTTTAGTGGGTAAATATACCCTTTTAGAGTACTCTGCCGTCTCTTTCGTAACAACTTTTTAAATATTTTTCTTCTCGTCTAGTAAGATTCATTTGTTATTTAAGTAATTTAAACGACATCTCTGCTCCATAATTGAAGACGCAGCTAACAAGTTGTGGGAATTTCAGGTAGTGTCCATTGTTGTCTATTGCTACCTTAAGCCTTTGAAAGCGATATAATATCTATCAAGATAACAAAGAGATTATTATGACATTTAGTTTAAATTAATTTATCTCTACTTTATAAACCCATGACAATACCAAATATAACCCAATTCAAAATAAATCTTGTAATCATCTTAGTCTCCACACCCACCTAGGGATGGCAATGGGGCGGGGCGGGTCCGGGGCGGCCGGTACCCAGCCCGCCCCGTTCAAATTTTTTTTGCCCCGCCCCGCCCCATTGCCCCGTTGCGGGGCGGGGCGGGGCGGGGCAAAAAAATTTTGAACAAATTAGACCCGCCCCGCCCCGCCCCTAAACATTTATATTTTTGTAATTAACCCCCTATAATATTTTTATTTTTTGCAATCAACCCCCTATAACATTTACAACCTCTAATTTTTATCATATTATTTTACTTACTGTCAACCCTCTAATATATTCAAACGTGTTACAATCACCCCTAATAATATCATTTAAGTCCCAATAGTTTATTTTTTATCATATACACCCTTATACTGTGCGGGGCGGGGCGGGTCGAACGGGGCTAAGTGTTAGACCCGGACCCTGACCCGCCCCTACCGAGGCAGAATTCTTTTGCCCCAGACCCACCCCAAAACAGTTTTGGGGCGGGTCTTGCCCCGCCCCATTTGTCCGGGGCAAACCGGGGCCCCGGACCCGGCGGGGCAAATTGCCACCCCTACACCCACCAAATAATAAATTTAAAGATGATTCACTTTTTTTCATACTATTTGATATGAAACATATGACTCTAATTAAAGAAATCTTTTTTATCGACACGTCATGGAAAAACCAAAAAAAAAAAACAGAGAAATAGTGAGAAAGATAGAAGAAATAATGACCACAAATTCGGTGTTTAGTGGAATTATAGGATTAATGTTGGAATGACTTTCTGGTGGAAAGTAACCGAGTTTGTAAAGAGTTTAATTAATTTCGTTTAACAAACATGAATCTTGCATTAAGACTTTTGATTGAAGGAAAATGCTACATATGTTGTATGCTCAGAAGAGGCATGCTTTCTACAATCTGTCAAATGCAAGTGTGAAGTTCGAGATACCGCCACTGGCTTTTGGAAATTTGTTATCACGGTATAAAGTTTCCAATGAGAACCAAGAAAGAGGAAACTTGCAGGAAATTGTAGTATACAATAAAAAATTTTGTATTAAAATAAGTATATTAATGACATTTCTATTAAATACAGCTTTATTTATTTTAAAATTTTTAATAATTACATCGGGTCCAATGTCCCCACTGGACCTATTAGACAATTCTAGTTTATGGTGGTATACTAGGTGTCAATTAGTTCAACGGAGGCAGTAGACCCTTGGTGTCATCCAGTGGGGGCGATGACTCCTTTCATCCCTTCTTTATTTTTAGAAAATAAATTTTAAAATAAAATTAATTTTATAATTTGTCTATTAAATACAGTTTATTTATTTTAAAATTTTTAATAATTAGAGGGTATTGTTGGATATATAGAATTTTTTAGGGATAATTTTGACATTTTTTATTAGTGCTATACAATGTAATGCTAATGTCATGGATTAGCTTTACATAATTTAATACAATATTGATGCATATAAAGGTTATACTTTGTATTAATTAATACTATGCTAAATTAACACCAAACACATGTATTACACTATTTAATATAATGTAGTAAAATAGTACTATACAGTGTCACGTACCAAACATACCCTAAAAGTTTATGATTTTTTTTTTTTTTGGTGCTGTAGATTGGAAGTGGAGATTAGTTGATGATGAAAAAGAAGTAGAATAGAGATGGGTATAAAGAGCTAAAATAAAGTTAATTAGGGATAATTTTGTGCTAAAAATTTTAACAAAAAAGTGGGTGTGTACATCAAAACTCTCTGTGCAAATAACTCCACCCTTTTGATTCATGAAGAAACGGATAAGAAGAAAAGGGTAATTTTGGAATATACTGGGGTGTATAAATTAAAAGTTCATCTGTTAAATTATAAGAGGGGGTGTACAAATAAAGTTCATCTGTTAAATTTTAAGAAGGGGTGTACCAGAAATGGAGTGTAAAAATTAGATTTAGGGGTGTGGATAGCCCAACCCATTAATTATAAGCTATTACCTATGAGTTTAGCAGGGACAAAATCTAATGGATATTTCCATTAGCACTAATTCATTTACATTCTAAAAATAGACTGATTAGTGAGGAATTATTGGCAAAAGAAAATTTAAGAATATGTGAATCCTAATAATATGTGATGTTAACATATTTGCCTTGTGGCTTATAATTATTAACTGAATATCTGTATTTAGTGCTTCCCATGACTTTGCATATTTATCTTTTTCTTTCAAATTTTATAAGCGTTGCGTTGAGGGTTTGTTGATGGGAGTTGGAGTGGTAAATCCGAACTACAGATTTTTGTATAACTCCCAAATGTTTGTCTTTTAGGTGGAGGGGGACCAATCCTCCTTGTAACCTAAGACCTCCTCTCCACAATCCCCTTCTTGAAGGAGACACATATATAGTTTAAAGTCTAAATCCTCACATTGACAGGTCGTGAGATTGACTTTAATACCACTATTGAGGAACCACGTGTCCAACCTTTTAAGTGGAGTGGCCTATCCTCTTTATAACCGAAGACCTCCCCTTACAACTATTCAATATATGAGACTTCTCTACACGATATAAGAATTGTACTTTACGAAGATGCTATCCTCTAAAATTCTTGTTTAATTTAGTGGACATTGAATTTTTGGTTAAATTTTTATGATATAATTAATCCCCCCTTATGAACTGGCTAGTAGCATACAATTGCAAAAGTGTTTATTGACACGTAATGAAGATGAATGGCCAATTCAATGTAAGAAATTCCTTTTGGAATGGAAATTCAACGCAAGAAACAGAAGATAAGGTTTATAGTACCAGCTCCAATTATCCCTATCTATAGCATTCGGGTGATCCAATAGAAGTGACAATCCAGCCAAATCAGGTTTTTTTTTTTTCTTTTTTTTTTGTGAACCAGGCACTTATCTATATGATATACATACAAAGTAGTTTAACCAAAGGACCACACAAATAAAAACATTACAAAAGTTTTTACGACAATAATTTGCTATCAAAACATAAATGCATTAGAAAATATATTTTATCTGTAAATGTCTTGAGTCAAAACATTTTAAATAAGATATTTATAAAAACAATTTCTGAGTTTTCTTTACAAAATTTGGTAGTCGTTCCTCTATGTGAACTTTTCCTCCCTGCAAATTTAACAAAATACTCCCATAAACCCTGATTATCAGCTTAACTACTTCACCACTTGACCACAACACAACCTAACAATAAACGTAATTTCTAATATAACTGCTAGGGGTGTCAGACTCTCCATAGGTCATTAGTCAAAATTTACAAGAACTATATGTGCAAAATAACAAAATCATTATCAATGTGTGTCTCGTGGGCCGACCTCAACACATTAGAGAAAAATATATCATCCAAAATTTTCAAACAATCTTGAGGGGAAAGTAGAAAAAACTAAGGGGCTTGGAACGACGATTTCTAAACATGGGACTGAAAGTAACTCTTGTTCGGTTGGCTTTTTAGGCTTTTTAAACCCAGAAATTAGGTTTTTCCGTAGGCTTCAAATGACTTTCTATTAGGGTAATGTCAAACCTATACAACACTTGAGTTTCACATTTGTAAAAAACCTAAACCCACCCTTTTATTTATTATTTATTTATTTAATATATATTTGTAATAAATTTAAAAAGACTGCTAAGTTATATATAAATTTATACAACTTATATAGATATAAAAAATAAACTTATATAAATTTTATATAAATATATAAACGAAAATATTATTTATACATTTATATTATTAAATAAATAAATATATAATATAATATAAATCAATTAAGATAAATATATAAAATATAAAATATAAGTTCATAAATATATTTATTTATAAATAAATTTAAAATTTAGAAAATTAAATTTATTATATTAAAATTAAATAATACTATAATAAAATATAAATTATTCAAGATAAATATATAATATATAATATATAAATAATAAATATTTATACAAATTTATATATTTATAAATAAATTTAAA
Organism: Boswellia sacra; assembly: GCA_013180625.2. NCBI lineage: Eukaryota > Viridiplantae > Streptophyta > Magnoliopsida > Sapindales > Burseraceae > Boswellia > Boswellia sacra. Next base: position 166,624 of record SNVD02003973.1, read on the forward strand.
TTTAATAAATTAAATTTAATATACAGAAAATTAACTTTATATGTAAATTTAATTTAATTTAAATTATTTAATTTAAATTTATCTATAAATAAATAAATATAAATAATACAATATAAAAAGTTAAATTTATATGTAAACTTAATTTAAATTAAAATTAGATTATATAAACTTATATTTATATTTATTTATATTTAAATTATATTTATTTATATAAATATATAAATAATTTTATTTTTTGGTTAATCAATTTATATATATTTATTAAGATAATACATTTATATACTATATATAATATATAGTATAATATATATTTGGGTTTTACCATGCGATATGTTGTTTCTATTAAGATAATATTAAACATTATATATTTGTAATAAATTTAAAAATCTTCAAAATTATTAATGTCAAATGTTTTTAATATTTTTATTGTATACTGGAACATAAAAAATAACATAGGCACGTATTTTTGACATATTGGAAAAAAATTTCACTACATATTATTACTCACATATTTAGTAAAATTAGTATATTCCTGTGTGTAAACAAACACAGTAAGATTCTTATATGCAACCAAATATAGTAATATCGATTTTCCAGATATCAGATTCTCACATTTCACTTTACCAAACTTCCATAACAAACGACCCCTAACAAAAAAGAGTGAGTGATAATTCTCAATGAATGGATAAAATTGTATAACATAAAACTCTTTAAATACATGTAAAAATATTAATTTCTAGAAATCAATTAATTATTTTCGGATCACATATCATTGTAAAACTATAAGATACCTAAGTACATAATCTAAACTAGTGAATCTTATACCGTGCCTTAAACTGAAATCAAAGTAAATCAATTGCTATAATGCAAATTTGATAATGGAAATCTTCTAGACAGCACATGGATTACGGACAACCGCCACCAAACTAGTATTTAATTAAGGGATAAATCTTTCAAATTAACCTAGTAAAACTTTCTAACTCTCAGGTAGAATGGGAAAATAGTCTGTGATGTCCGACAAGATCTAACATCATATGGGTGGAGCATAATCTATAATTTGTCATAACTAATTATACAAAATCGATATTAGATATTTGACCCTTGTATGACAAACATTAATTGCACTTGTTTCTTAATCAGTATGAAGCAAGCAATACCTCCACTTAAAATGCATGTAACAATTTTATAACCAATTGTTTTATTGTCATTCTACTATAAAAATTGTAAATAAGTATATAAAACTTGTAAATAATTAAAAAAATGTTTAAACCAAATTTATAATTTTTATATATCTATATAAAACTTTGATATCTATTTACAATTTTTATACGCATTTACAACATTTACAACTTTTTTTTTTGTTTACAATTTTTATACAATTTTCTTCAACTTTGATTTGCTTTAAGATACCAGTACCCTAAGGCTACCGTAGCATTTGCCATTGTTTTAACTTTGTTTTACCCACTAATTAATGCTTTTGGTTAGGGAACATTAAAGAGAAGAGAAAGAGTTAGAAAGTGTATGTTAGGAATAAAATAATAGATATTTATTAATTATATTTATTTATAAAGGGACTTAGAAAAAATTCTGAAGGACTTAAATAACATCCAATGGTGAAAGGATTAATTTTTTTTGGAGGATAGGATTATGACCAATGAAACATCATAAAAAATAAAAATAATATTATTAATATCAATAACATGTAAAAAAATAATTATTAATTAAACTTGTATCAACTCTTCATTTACAAAAAATGAATTTGAAGTTCTTTCATATTTTTCATAATTGATTATACACCAAAATTTTTTGTAATTCCTTTTTAAATATGACAATTAAAGTGTTCATGAGAAATTCATTTTTCATTTCATTATGAAACCTAGTCTTGACTCTTTATGTAACTGAAAATGCAATTGAAGTAGAAACGAAAAGAGTGCGTATATTTAATACATTCGTATGTAATTAATATATAGGATAATAATTCTTCCTCTAATAGGAAACCTATTTATACAAGAAATATTATTTAATTTGGAATTATCATTTTTCGATTCAAAAAACATTTAATTAATTAAATATAATAAAAACAAGAAATTTGAGAATTGATCAACTCAAATATCAATTATATCCTTATATAAGTTTAGTTATATAAAGATTAAAGGATGGGAAGAGTAAAACTTAATATACATTATTCATATAGTATAACATTTAAAAAGAAATTTAATAATATTATTTAATGTGATGGGCTCAGCGCAGCCACTCCCGACACATCAACACCACGCCACCACCCCGACCCCACCGCCCCAACCAAAAAAAAAGACCTATGCTACGTTCTTCTCCTAATAACATCACTCAAAATTTCGTTCAATTAATCAATGCCTTAGCCCAAAAATCATAGGCGTTACAAGCTTCTGCCAAAGTTTCTAGCTATGATTCTTCTTGAGCTTTAGTGCAGATATAAAATTACGACAATAAAAAACTATAGAGTTTTAGTGCACATTACCAGTAATGTGAAGTTCACAAATTTTCCGTCTACACTTTCCATTATTCTATTAAAAGAAAAGAACCACAAGACTCAGGTATAAGTCTTAGATTCAGACATAAAATTACGATAATAAAAATCTATTGAATTTTTAATTTTTAATGCTTTATAATAATTATAATAATAATAATCTTTTTTTTATCTCGTTTAAGTCAATACTAACAAAAGAAATACTTGAAAATAATTTATTTGTTTAAAAAAACATATGAGCTTTTGTTCCTTTGACCAAAAAAAATTCAGTTTTAAATGTTGCATACAAATTTGATTTCAAAAGTTATGTGAAATTAATAGAGAAAGAATAAAAAAGAACAAGAGAAATTAAGAATGGACGAGCAAGGAAACAAAAGATTTACTAGAAATGAGAGAGTTGACTGATTAAATAGATTGATAACAAATCAAATATAATATTATTAATTTTCTATGACAGTGGCACTTCTGCAATTATATGCGGTGTTTTTTTCGCTGAGGGCAGCCCAGTGTAGTAGTCAACCTCTCCACTGGACCACTGCTGCATCCACTCTTGGAAAAGATAACACGTGTACTCCGAACAATAAGGAAAACATCTACATCAAGAGAAATAATATAAACAAAAATAAGAACAACATGATATCAAGGGGACACGTCCTACTTTTCGAAAGCAGATTAATTGAATATTTATGCGAAAGAAAAAAATAGCATGGCAACGTGATTTCAAGGATACACATTTTTGGAAAACAAATTAATTAATTTAATATTTATGACAAGAAAAGGATAACAATTATCTCGAAGATTGAATTTCAAAAGATGAAAAGAAAAACAGATGGCAACAAATTTTCTCTTCACACTAGGTTTTTGTCATCCAACCAAATCGTACGATGATGACCGTATTTTTTAGAAACTATCTACTCACGAAGAAAAACACGTTAGTAACGGGTTCGCTTACGAAGAAAAGCACGTTAATAATGAGTTCTTTCATAATTAACATCGGATAATTTTATCTGGATAATATCATACACTACTTCTAAAGTTTGATATAATATTATTTAAAATTATAATTTTATATTTGTATCATTTTAGTTCTTAAGATTTACATATTTATATCATCTAGATTCAATTGGCTAATTTTTTTTACTTTTTTCCTAACGAATAATGATATTTTCGTTAACTGGACTTAAATATTTAATAAATATAAGTAACATTGATTTCATTTTCAACATAAATAATTATTTGATTGTAATTTAGTTTAAAAAAAACAAAAAAAATTAGTCAACAAAGCCTAAATAAAATACATATACTAACCTTAATGACTGAAATGATATAAATATGAAATTTTGTTTCTCGGTGATATTTGGTCAAACCTTAGAGACGGTGTATGATATTATCCAATTTTATATTATTTATATGAAATGTCCCCGCATTTTCTATGGAAATTTTTGTCTCTTTCTAAAAGATAAATTATCAGTTGATAAAAAATAATAACCAACGTCAATATATAACACAAACCAACAATAATAAATAAATAAAATTAAGAATTAAAAAAAGAAGAGAATCTAATAATTTAAAAATTCAACAGTCGAAATATTGCATAAGCTCTAACTTTAACCAAAATAATTAGATAAAATTTAGAACAAAACCTTACAGTTACAAGTCCAAGTTATTTTGATTTTTTGAATGGAAATTAAAGAGAATTCTAAAATTAGGAACCCATTTATTCCTATAGTTGTACTATTATAGAGGGTAAAAAAACAGATGAGAGATCAGGGAGATGAAAGGAAGTGTAAAGTGGGAGAAACTCTATGCTCCATCGTGGCTCACCACTTAACAGAAACCCAACCCAACCACTACTGTTGTTACCATCAACCATCTCACTTTGGGATGTAATCAATCACCAGTTGTCAGAGCCACTACCGTCAAAGTATCTAATCATTTTTGCGCACAAGTTGATTATGGGAAGAAAGAGGCAGAGAAAGGCTAAAGAGAGAGACAACAAAACAAGAATTTTGAAAAAAGGTTGTTGGTTTTAGCATGCGAGGAGGAATTTTGAGATTTGTGGAAAGGGATTGATACCAGTTCAGCTGAGTTGTTGCAACCGTCGTAGCATAGACTTAAGTGTAAAAATGTTAAAAAATTGCTACTCCTAAATGATCCCTGGCAGTGGTCAGACTTTTAGAGGATCAAACACTCCACTAATTTTACTAGTTTATCACTACTCTAAAAGGGAATATCACAAGGAAGAATTCCATATTGTGTTAAAAGAGTAATGATATTTTTATAAATTATCTATACAAACTTATTTATATAAACTAATCTAATATGATGTGATTTGGTAAATAAATACAGTAATTTGATAAATACATATTAATAATAAATGACATTAATTAACATATATGATGTGACGATCATATATAAATACTATATCAGTTTGTATGTGTGATTTTGTATAAGTAGTTTATATGAGTAACATTACTCGTATCAAAATTTTAGAGATATATGCACATTCAAACCATTAAAACTGGGGGTAAAAGTGTTATTGTAAACTGACAACCCCAGCTACCTAATGGGAACTAACCGCTTCAATTAGTTTGGAATGTGGCTGATCAATTAAAAAAAAAAAAAAAAAGACCCCTGACAAAAAAAAGTGTAATAGTTGCCATTATCATAATTACTGAAACCTGGAGAAAGTTTTTCCCATGTTAGATTTGTAAAAAACTCAAATGTAAGATGTGACAATTTTGTAAATATAATATAACTTGATGTCTATATTAAAACCGGCTACAACAAAAACTTTTTTCTTTTATCAAAAAGTGGGGCCGAGCTAGAGCCATGCAAGCCCGTCCTGTTCACTATAAATAAGCTCTATCCAAGCCTTGGTTAGCACAATCGTTCTCTGGTACTTCACATGTATAGTACGATGGCATTGCATGCATTTATGCCTCTAAACGCCTTCCAATGTAATTCACTTGCAGTGGTGAAATTTCCCCCTTAATTAGGGGGTCATGATCGCTTTCCTTCCACAACAAACTCGGTGAAAGGAACTGTGAAAGCATGTTTAGCAGCTAAAATCAGCAAAGAAAATGTTCGTCCTCCAGTGGTTAAGTTTCCCCCTTCTGTATGGAAGGATTTGGATTTCGCCGCATTAAATGTTATGCACAAGCGGAAGCGATAACCAACAGAACATCCAAAATGCACAATCATAAACTATGCTAGATTACTGAATATAATAACAACTCAAGAGGCAACCAATCAACCACAATGCAGAAATAGAAAGAACACCAAGATTTAACGAGGTTCGGTATAAATACCTACGTCATCGGACGCCGCTGAAGAAACTTTCCACTATCTTCAAAAAGAATTACAAACTTTTGGGCCACAATGCAAATACCACAACTATTGGGCCAAACTGTAATTACCCAAATAGTTGGGTCAAATTGTAATTACCCAAACAATTGGGCAATACTACAAATACCCAAAACAAAGGGAGAAAAAGTAAATATTACAAACTTTAAGGTCCTTACTGAAAGACCCTTAAACTATGAGGTCTTATATGTGAGACCTTACAATTATGGGGGGGTGAAAGATATTTCAAATGGGACACTTATTCATTTCCCAAAAGGCTTCTTTTATAAGCCTACAAAAGTCCCAAGCTTTGCTATTTAAGCAATGTGGGATCTTTCATTTTGTGCATATGAGCTACAAAGCTCAACAAATCTCCACCTTGGTGAATATGCCGATCCACCACAAAACTCTTCTTTTTCCCATATTCTCTATCACAACTGCAATGCCTCCAAATGCGCCCAATGGCGCGGTCAAACTCGTACAATATTGATCAAGTCCAAACAATGATTGAACTTGATCGCTGTCACAACCTTAGTCAACATATCTGCGGGATTCTCGGCAGTCTCAATCTTCTGAAGTAAGATTCTTCCTTCATCAATGATCTCCCGCACAAAATGATACCGAACATCAATATGCTTCGTACGAACATGGAACACTGGATTCTTCGCTAAGTGGATAGCACTCTGACTGTCAGAATAAAGAGTAATCTTCTTCTGCCCAATTCCCAATTCATCCAGCAATCCCTGTAACCAAATAGCTTCCTTCACAGCCTCTGTCATAGCCATATACTCTGCCTCTGTAGTAGACAAAGCCACTGTAGACTGTAAGGTAGACTTCCAACTCACTGGTGCTCTTGCAAGAGTAAACACATAACCGGTTATCGACCGACGTTTATCCAAATCACCAGCATAATCTGAATCAACATAACCAATAGCATACTGACCACATGTATCATCTCTCTCAAAGACTAAGCCAACATCTACAGTTTTCAACAAATACCGTAGAATCCATTTCACTGCTTGCCAATGTCCTTTACCAGGATCATGCATATACCTGCTCACAAATCCAACTGCATGTGAAATGTCGGGTCTCGTACACACCATAACATACATCAGGCTACCAACTGCATTAGCATACGGAACTCGAGACATGTACTCTCGTTCCTCATCTGTATTAGGAGATAAAGATGCACTGAGTTTCATATGAGGAGCAAGTGGGGTACTTTCAGGTTTAGACTGCTCTGTAATGCCAAACCGCTGTAATACCTTCTTCAGATACTGCTTCTGAGTCAAACAAATCTTGCTTCTCCCTTTATCTCTGCTAATCTCCATGCCAAGAATCTTCTTAGCTTCACCCAAATCTTTCATCTCAAACTCTCGATTCAACTGAGTCTTCAACTTCACAATTTCTTCAACATTTGTCGATGCTATCAATATATCATCAACATACAAGAGTAGATAAATGAAAGAACCATCATGTAGCCTCCGAAAATATACACAATTATCAAATTTGCTTCTTGTGTACCTCTGACCCATCATAAATCGATCAAATCGCTTATACCACTGTCTGGGAGATTGCTTCAAACCATAAAGCGATCTTTTCAGTTTGCAAACCAAATTTTCCTTACCAACAACTTTGAATCCCTCTGGCTGAGTCATATAGATTTCCTCTTCCAAGTCACCATGTAAATGCAGTTTTTAATTCAAGTTGAACTAGTTCCATATTCATCTGAGCTACCAAGGCACAACAAAATTCTAAGGGAAGAAGGTCACAACTGGATGGAAAATACCACATGTAGTCAATCCTTCCCTCATGAGCGTAAGACTTTAGCTACCCAACTTCCCTTGTAGAGGATGTCATTCTGTCAGGAAATCCATCTTTCTTTGCATATACCCATTTGCACCCAATTGCCTTTTTACCCTTCGGTAGTTGAGCTAGCTCCCAAGTTTCATTCTTCTGAAGAGACTGCATCTCTTCGCTCATAGCTGTCTTCCACTGATCAACTTCAGAACATCTGACTGCATCTCTATAAGTGGAAGGAACATCAGCATCTACAATTGGAAGTGCATAGGCCAACATATCAGCAAATCGAGCAGGTCTGCGAATCTCACGTCTTGGCCTATCAATTGCAATAGATTCTTGTTGCTGTTGAGGTTCCTGAGTAGAACCCTCACCATCATCTCCCAAATCTCCCTCTGTCATAGGAGTATCAACATCTGTCTCAACATATCTAACTGGGTTCAATGTCGTTGTTTCAAACTCCACCTGCTGCTGAGTATGCTCCACCTGCTGTGGAGTACCATTCACCTTTGTCTGGTTTTTTGATTTCTTCAACATCGAAGACTCATCAAATGTAACATCTCTGCTGGATATAATCTTCCTCGAACTAGGACACCAAAGACGATATCGTTTTACTCCTGAAGCAAATCCCAAGAAAATCGCTTTCTTGGCTCTAGGATCCAGCTTAGATTCTTTCACATGATAATATGCAGTCGAACCAAAAACATGTAAAAAATCATAATCAGAAATAGGTTGTCCAGACCATACCTCTAATGGAGTTCTATCACCAATAGCAGCTGAAGGTAGACGATTAATGAGATGACATGCATAAGTCACAGCCTCAGCCCAAAATTCCTTGTCCAACCCAGCATTGGACAACATACACCGAACTTTCTCCAGCAATGTCCGGTTCATGCGTTCTGCCACCCCCATTCTGCTGCGGTGTACCTCTAACAGTTAAAATGACGTACAATACTTCATCTTGACACAATTTCAAAAACTGATCACTGCAATACTCACCACCATTATCTGTTCTGAGATGCTTGATCTTCTTGCCAGTTGTGTCTCAATCATCTTTTTCCATTTAAGGAAAGCACAAGTACATCATCTTTCGATTTCAAACAGTACACCCAAGTTTTTTGGAAAAGTCATCAACAAAAGTAACAAAGTAGTTCTACCTCCCATAGATGCGGGTTTTAGTAGGTCCCCACACATCGAGTGAACGTATAATCAAGATACCTTGGTATTATGAATAGCGGTGCCAAATTTCACTCTCTTCTGCTTTCCAGAACACAATGCTCACAAAAATCCAGCTTGCAGGTCTTGCACCTTTCAATAAGCCTCGTTTTCACCAAATGAATAAGCTTTCTCACCTGCATGTCCCAAACGCATATGCCACAGTCTCGTGATCTCTGAATCTGCATCATTATCAGAAACCATAGCCGCTGACCAATAACCGTATTACCATTATAGTAATACAAGTTGTTCCTCCTAGTGCCTTTCAATACCACAAGAGCGCCTGAAGTGACCCTCAGAATACCATCTCGAATAGATATACCACAGCCTTTAGATTTAAGGCTCCCAAAGAGATGAGATTCTTTCTTCAACTTCGGTACATACCGAACATCTGTCAGAACTCTAGTCAGTCCATCATGATTCCTCAACGGATCGAACCTATCCCAGCAGTATGGCAAATATCATCATTGCCCATAACATAACTCCACAATCAAGCTGTTCAAACTGAAAGAACCAATCCCGATGGGGACACATATGATAAGTACAACCCGAATCCATAATCCACTCATCAGAAACAGAAGTGGATGGATGACCAACTAGACAAATATCTGAATCACTATCATCCTCACGCTCAACAACACATGCATCAGAAACAGTTTTGCTCTTATCTTTCTTTTTCAACTTAGGACAATCTTTCTTCCAATGCCCTTTCTCACGATAAAAGGCACACTCATCTTTTCCTAATCTACCCCTCGACAAAGATTTTCCCCTTTTTCCTGGTTTCCTACTATGACTATGCCCTCTCACTGTCAATGCATCTACTGACTCATCCCTATGTTCCCTTTGATCTTTCTTACGAATTTCATAATTCAACAAAGCAGAACAAACTTCTCCAAAAGACAGTTTATCTTTCCCATTGATAAGAGTAATGCATAAATGATCTAATTCATCCGGAAGTGAGCCAATCAATAGCATAGCCTTAATCTCATCTTTGAAGGTTTCATCTAAGTTTAACAAATCAGCAATTAACTTATTAAACTCATCAATATGAGAACTGATGCTCGTACCTGGTTTCAACTAGAGACGGAACAATCTCTTCAATAGATACAGCCGATTCTCATTGCTTTTCTTCATATATTTGTTCTCCAGCGCCTTCCACAGTTTGCTTGCAGATGTCTCCTTCGTGAACGGATACTTTTGTTCTCTACACAAGCAAGAGCGAATCAACCCACAAGCTTTTATATTCAGCCTGTCCTAATCTCTTGCACTGATATCTTCTGGTTTTGTTTCTTCTAAAACAATATCCAAATCTTGCTGATACAATCCGTCCAACACCTCACTCTGCCATAAGCCGAAATTATTTCGGCCATCAAATTTTTCAACATCTATTTTTGCATTTGTCACAGTTACTGTCTTCTCAGATACAGTCAACGATGAAGCCATTACTACCTCTCACAAATAAGCTCGATACACAAACACCAATAACCAAGCTCCAACAAACTATTATATTCAATAACTAGCAATCCAAAATCAACAGCCCAGAATAGTAGCAAGTGCTTCAAAGAATTAGCCACTAACTACCCAAAACCTTCGGCTCTGATACCAATTGTTATGCACAAGCGGAAGCGATAACCAACAGAACATCCAAAATGCACAACCACAAACTATGCTAGATTACTGAATATAATAACAACTCAAGAGGCAACCAATCAACCACAATGCAGAAATAGAAAGAACACCAAGATTTAACGAGGTTCGGTATAAATACCTACGTCCTCGGGCGCCGCTGAAGAAACTTTCCACTATCTTCAAAGAGAATTACAAACTTTTGGACCATAATACAAATACCACAACTATTGGGTCAAACTGTAATTACCCAAATAGTTGGGTCAAACTGTAATTATCCAAACAATTGGGTAATACTACAAATACCCAAAACAAAGGGAGAAAAAGTAAATATTACAAACTTTAAGGTCCTTACTGAAAGGCCCTTAAACTATGAGGTCTTATATGTGAGACCTTACAATTATGGGGGGGTGAAAGATATTTCAAATGGGACACTTATTCATTTCCCAAAAGGCTTCTTTTATAAGCCTACAAAAGTCCCAAGCTTTGCTATTTAAGCAATGTGGGATCTTCCATTTTGTGCATATGAGCCACAAAGCTCAACATTAAAACCTGATCCCCAGGTTAGAAAATCCTTTATAAGTTTTTTGAGGTCTGGCATATTATTAGAGCAGTTTCGCTTCAACAGTTTTTTACAGAAATATACATATATTTTACCATTGTATCACTTAATATTTCTTGCTTTTGCAGGAGTTGGAATCAAATGACAAGCAAATAGAAGAGCTGAAGGAAAAGGTTAAAGGAATGTTAATGGCTCCTTCAAATGATCCAGTACAAAAAGTTGGTTTGATCGACACCATATGTCGCCTTGGGGTCTCATATCATTTTGAGAATGAGATTGAACAACTACTGTCTCGTATTTTTGAATCACAGATGCTTAACCTTTCTGACTATGATCTATACACAGTTGCTCTTCTATTTCGAGTTTTCAGGCAACATGGTTATAAAATGCCTTGTAGTAAGTATATATTACATGTTCTTGTCAGCCAAACTTAACAAATTAAATGAACGTATTAGATGGAAAGAGGCATGGAAATTTTTACTTTTAATTAATATACAATTTAAAAATCATATAAGGCTAAAAATAAGAGTAAAATGGATTTTGAACAGGTGTGTTTGACAAGTTTAAGGACTCGGATGGTAAGTTCAAGGAGAGTTTAGCCCGCGACGTGAAGGGAATGCTAAGTTTGTATGAAGCTAGCCATTTGAGAATACGCGGAGAAGATATTCTTGATGAGGCTCTTGCCTTCACAACGACTCATCTGAAGTCCATGGCACCTATATCAGACCCTTATCTGGCAAAACAAGTCATCAGGGCCTTGGACATGCCCTTTCACAGAGGCATGCCAAGAGTGGAGGCACGCAAATACATTTCTTTTTACGAAGAAGATCCTGAATCTAAAAATGAAACTCTGCTCTTGTTTGCAAAGCTAGATTTTAACAAAGTGCAGTTACTTCACCAGCAAGACCTAAGCCACCTCTTAAGGTAAATTAATGTTTAATTAATTTAATCACCATGCAATTGATAAATTCGATTAACCGATTCTTTTATTAATTTTGGATGCAGTTGGTGGAGAAATTTAAACATTACATCAGAGCTTAGTTATGCAAGAGACAGAATTGTGGAGATTTACATGTGGATGAACGGATTGTCTTTTGAACCTTCTTACGCGAAGGCTCGAATAATATCAACTAAAGTTGTTATAATATTTTCTGTTATTGATGATACATTTGATTCATACGGTACAATTGAAGAGCTCGAGACCTTTTCAGACGCAATACAAAGGTAGTAATTTATTGACTTCTGGATTAATTCCTTATTTTAACATTTCCTCACCCAACGAATATATGATTTACTTGTGTACCTCTCTTAATTATAGCTAAATGAGAGGAAAAAAATTAAACAAAAATACTATAATTCACTTATCTCATATTTTTAACTATTTAACTTCTTTAGCAGTTGTATGGAAATTATTAATTTCTTTATTTATACACGTGAATTATAATTAATTCCTTATTTTAACATTTCCTTCCCCAATGAATATATGGGTTACTTGTGCCTCTCTTAATTATAGCTAAATGTGAGAGAAAAAAAAAAATTAAACAAGAATACTATAATTCACTTATCTAATATTTTTAACTATTTACCTTCTTTAGGAGTTGTGTGGAAATTATTATTTCTTTATTTATACATGTAAATTGCAAAGTGAGAATAATAATTATTAGTTGTACCATAATAATTACATGGAGGTTATGTTTGAATAGACTTAGATTTATGTACATATGACCTGTACTTATGGACGTATGTGTATCCGTACTACATCTATATGTATGTATGACATAGAGAAAACATTTTGCGATTAACATTTAACTGAAGTCTTGAAATTCAAGCAGTGGTGGACTTAAGATTTAATATAAATACATACATATTGAAAAGTACCATGAATGCTTTTCAGGAAAAGGTTGCATAATAACATGGTATGTCAAGTTCATTAAAGTTATTCTCCTAAGTAAAATAATATTCAATTTACTAGTGACATTTACAAGGAAAATACCCAAACGAACATTAATTAAAGACCTATCTATCTGTATTTTATATTAAAATATATATTTTAGATAATCTGAAGGTACATAATTATGTTTTGTAGTGCCTATAATACAATCTAATCATAAAAAAATTGCTGTATATTAGTAGAAGAAAGAGATCATAATAATATATAGAGAGAGAATCAGATAAAAAGTTTTATTTAATTTCCAAGTATATTTACTATAATATAACATGCATGAGATTATAATGAGTTTTCTATTCGTTAAGATACCTAAAAGTAAAACTCTTTACTTTTAATTTTAGGTGGAACATCGGTGCCCTTGATCAGTTGCCAGATTATATGAAATTTCTTCATAAAGTTGTCTTGAATCTTTTTGATGAATTTAACGATGACGCTATTAAAGAAAGGAAGACCATACATCGTTGCCTATGCAAAGGAAAAGGTAAAATTATGCTATGAAGAACTTCTTATGCCTTTATACCGTTATTTATATGAAGGTAGATGATCTATCACATCACATGTTTTATATAATTCCTTACATAATTTTGAATCATTATATCAAAGTAGTAATTTGGATAATTGAAAATTGATCTAGCTTAAAGTATATCTGCATTAAGGGACGGAGGCAAGATTTGATAGTCAGGGGCCGAAATAAAATAATAATTAAAGGGAGACCGAATAGCAGAAAAATAAGAATATGAAGGGTTAAATGGAAGAAAACTGAATTTTTCTGTGTGTAATTGGAAATTATTATGGTGTCTGGAACTGGGAATGGGAGGCTACGGCATAGTGTAGTGTAGCTTTACATCTACCTAGGTATGTTCAATGTAATTTCAACTATTTGATTAATGTTCTTTGATCCATCAAATTAAAATGAAAAAATTGTGATACCAACCATCTAACTCATTTATGTCTATAAGAAAACTAAATTATTTGTTAACAATCAGGTGAACGAGATGATGGGAGCCTACCTTCTCGAGGCCCAGTGGTACAACAAGGGTTACATACCACTGTTTGATGAGTATCTGAACAATGGTTTACTCTCAGCTGGTTGTTTTTCAGTTCCAGCGTCAACATTTATGGGAATGAGCGAAGAAATTGCAGGTATCAAAGCAGTTGAGTGGCTGGAGACTAAACCAAAAATTGTTAGGGCAGCATATATATTGGGTCGTCTAATGGATGATGTGATGACCCACGAGGTATTTATATATATTTTCATTTGTATGAAAATCCATTAGAAAACTTTATTGACGTTAGCAATATTATTTTTCTATCAAATTATTTACACTCCTCCAATTGATCTTGAAGGCCGAGCAAAAGAGAGAGAGAGAGAGGACATGTTGCCTCTGGCGTGGAATGCCTCATGAAGCAACACGGCATCTCTAGAGAGGAGGCGGTTGAAAAGTTAAATATAATTTTTGCAGATGCATGGAAGGATTTGAATGAGTGCATGAGGCCAACTCCTATTCCAATGCATATCCTCATCCGATTTGTTAACCTTGGGCGTCTTGTAGAACTCAGCTACAATAAATTAGATGCATACACGAACCCAGAGAATCTGAAAGATGACATAACCAAAATCTTCGTTGACAAAATACCCATTTAGAGCTATTTTTCTCCGAATGATGGAGCAGATCTTCCAACTATAGAAAGCTTATAGATATTATTCATGATAATAATTGAAGCCTGTTTGGAATAAAGGTATCCCTTGTTCGTTGAAGGTTTGTCTAATCTATGAGCTATAACTATCGATATGTAAGCTGTTCGCATTGGTTTTGCAATGAAATAAGTTTGAAAGCATTTCTGTCATTATACTAGGGTTATGTGTTGGTTCATTGAATTTTGTCAAAACTTAATAAATATCAAACAAATTAACATAGGATAATTCAGTTCAAATAATAAGGAAGTTGAAACATAATGCATTCTTATTCGAGTTAATTGTGCTTGGATATGGGATGAAACTAACCAACTGCAAGTTTCATAAATATTAGGTTCTTAATCATCAATATGTAAGCGCATCTTGAGATTTAAGATAGTCACGGATTTCTTATCTGAACTGTATATGAGAGAAGAAATGTACTTAATCAATTAAGAAGCTTATAAATCATTAACAATTTCAAAATTAAAATCAACAAGTTAGTGTTTCTAAATGTGATGAGTCTTAAAAATATATTTATAATACCTGGGTTGACAAAAGTCTTCACAACTTGGAAAGCACTTTAGACTTAATTGTGGAGTACTAAAAGAGATTAGGTGAACTATGTTCTTTATTTTAATCATATTGTTTATTAAGTTTTTGTTTACAACTTATATGATTATGGCATCTAAGGATTCATAAATGTTAGAACAAAGAATTACTTGTTTAAAGTTGTTCATACGTGAGAGATATAATTCTTTATGGAGTCTAAACTAGTGCAAAACAACCAATAAATATGAGTTGGATGTTATAAATTTTCTGAACTCATTATAATCTTTTTGATTGAGGAACGACATACTCAAAAGTGCAAAAGCATTTATCAAGAATTTTTTGTTTTGGAACAGTATTAAAAATCTATATTTTTGTTCAGATGTTTTCCTAAAAATTAATAATCAAGCAATATAATTTCTGAAAAGTGGAAATAGATATCATCAGTTAATAATTCCATGAGCATGTAGATAGAAGAGGCCAACTTAAGGCGATTAAATAAAAACCATAGACGAACAAAATTGCCCAAATCATCATTCAAACAGCAATAATCATGATTAAAAAGTAAAAATCGCCAAAAATAATGCTTTAAACAAAAAATTACTATTGCGATTTGAAAGATTCAAATTAAAAAAATATAAAATATATTATAGAATACTAATTATTCATGTATATCCAATAATATAATAAAATATTAGTAATTGTTAGATATAAATAACTCTATATACAAAATTTAAAATTTTTAATTACATTTTCTCTATATTTGGGTTCTCAATGATACTTTTTTTGGAGTAATATTACGTTTACAACCCATTTACAGTTAACTATCTCTGCAATCACTACAAGAAAATAGCCTTTTTACTACTAGCATTTACTGCAGTTTTAAATTAATGCAGTAAAAGGCTTTAAATTTATTACAATCCATGAATATCAGCCTAGATTTGTCAAAGGTTAGGAATGACTTACTGCAGGCAGCAGTGAATGCCGTATATAATGAATACTATATAAAGAAAAATCAAAACCTAATTACAGCCCCAATTCACAAACATTAAACAAAGAAAGAATCCTCAAAATCAATTAGCGTTCTTTACAAATCCTGTACGCCATCCACGAAGCCTTCATGGGATTCACCATCTCTTGACAGCCGCCGCTCCAGTAGTCATGCAACTTAGACGGTTATTTCTTCTTCTTGTCAAGGCCTAAGCCCGAAATGTAGGCGAGCTCGAGAGCGAGGAGACAGACGAAGAGAGCTATCATGCGCTTCCTAGTCACATTCTTGACAGAGAACCAAATTGTCGATCGCACAGTGAACTGAGACCGGCTCATTGCTAGTCGTAGATTTGCTTAGAGAGACAATTAGGAGCTTATTGTCTTTTTCATTAGTTTACTCTTATTGAAGAGTTTAAGCTTCTCATTTTTTTTGTCTTTTTTACCTCAATATTATTTTTAATAAATTCTTTTGTTTTTTAATACTGCATTAGTTTTTACTTATTTTTGCCTTTTGATTTTGATTATCTTTGTTGAATCCTATAGAAGTGGATCGAGAAGCCAACCAAATCTCTGATGCAATCAGTTTCTGTATAATGTATTCTCATTTTTTTTTTCTGTTTTTATCCACTTTGTGTATTATGCTTGTACGATTTGTTATTGTCAGTGGATTGATATGAGCTTCATTGTAGCAGAGATTGGTACCTGTTTCTATGTTGTTAATGTTTTGGATTTATTTCTATTAATGTGTTTCGATATATTCACTTTTTATATGAAATGTAAATTAAATCTCTAGCCACTGCATTGATTTGGTGATTTTAGTTTTAATTTCTCATAATCTTTTCGTGTTTGTTTTTGTATCTAGATGCGAGGCTCTTACAACAGTTTTTTTTAATTATTTTTATTAAGTAAAATAATGCATTTTATGTTAAATTTGAATCTCATTGACCGTGGCGTTACACTGATATTTCCACCATCAACAGTTAACAGTTAACCCATTTTGTTTCATATGTTATCGAGCCTTATTGGACTCAATTGTTAACATCCTTTGTCTTTATGTCTTGTGCAAGGAGAATTTGGATTTTTCTTTTAGGGAGCAATTAGATTTGGAAAGCTATGGAAAGAACCCCAGTGGCATAACCTGAATCTTTACTTTTCAAAGTAAGTTATCTTATTGTTAATTATTTTATATTTAGCTTCTTGATTTTTTTGATAATGGATATACATAGATTAACTCTTGATGTGCTTGTAATCTTTCGGTTTACAGTTAGACTACTCAAACCATGAATAAATTAGAGTAGAGGCTGAAATTACAGTGCAAGAGTGTAAGTACTTTGGTCGACTAGACTTATGTGAGTTTTTTTCTCTTCTTAAAGAGAATAAATACCGTGTAGTTGTTGCATGATCTGTTTGAAATATAATGCTTAATACAAATTTAACTAAAAAGACTTGGAAGAGGCATGGGACTATCAATCTTTGTGTTTTATCATCCATGTCAATTCAAGTTCTCGTTTTGTCTGCTTTTCTTTTTTTGGTATTTTTTTTTTGTTGTGTGCAGTATGTCATTATTAGAGAATATACTAATTGAAAATGAAATACAAGTTGTAAGCACTTGTTTCTTTTATTGGAAATAAGCTTTGTATTCTTAGAAATAATTGTTGATTATGTCATTATATTTCATATTTTGGATTTTTTGGTTGGTGTCAATGGTTGACTTTTTTGGAGGATATTGCCAGTTGGAATTTCTCCAATGTGTTTTGATTCAATGACAAATTAAGTTAAAGTCAAAACTTGTAGCTTAGCCTTTGAATTTTGCCTAAGACAAGAAGAAGTTAAACCATTCAGACTTCAGAACTGGGCAGCTAGCAGCAGTTATTGAATCTTGTCAAAGCAACTAACTGAATTGATAAATCAAATTAACCCATATACTTTAACAACTCTTATAGTCTAAAAACACAAAGAAGGAAATATGGAAAGAGAAAATTATTTGTTTAATTAATATGTCTTATTATTAGATGGGCCAGCTTTCCAGAGAATGCACCATTGACATAATCATTCATTTCTTTTTGGCATGACAAGTGACAATCATATCTGTCCAATAATTACATGGACAATATGCATTTTTTATTCAATTTTGCATATTAAATTATGATAATCAAGCATCAACACTAACTTAGTTTTATGATCATTTAACTTGGGTAGCCACATTTGCCAAGTGAGACACCTGTTGGGCTTAGAGCACTGAGAGAAAAAGAGCTGAAGGACTGCAGAGGAGATTGCAAAGAAGTAAAAAAATTATCTGACGGGATTTATTACTATGAATTCTATAATGATCAGGGAAACCCAGATAAGAGAATTGAATTCATTAGGCCGACTCTTGGAGGCCAAGAAGGCTATATCCTAGACAGTGCCAAGATGAGATATATTTTTATTATAAGATTTCTTTATTTTGTGAAAATCATTGTTGCTATATGTTTTTTTATTGTTATATATATATAGTTTTAAAGTATATATTAAGGTCCTTCAATGTTAATTTATCGATGTATTTTTCAACTACATTTGCCAAGACTAAGTTAGACCATACATGACTTCTTATCATATATAAGCAAATTATTGGAAGAGGATTTGTTTTATTTTGTTACAATGGCTTGGATTCAAAGAAATTTTGATGAGCCAACCTTTAGAGAAAGCTCGATGAGTTGATCTCTAAATAAAGTTTGATGAACAACACTCAGTTCCTAGATCAAGTTGACTTTTTAGTCTTTAGAAGTTTTAGATCAATGAATTATGTAGTTAATGATAACTAAAAACAATATATAAAAAAATATATGATTTATACAATTTATTATTTTATTTAATTAATTTTTGTTTTATATATATATATATATGGATTTTGATCATACATATTTATAATAAAATAAAAATGTTAGAATTAACAGTCAATACAACAGTAGGCATTTTAATGAAAAAGTGATTTTCAAAAATTTTATATGGGTATAAATTCGAAAAATATACTTCTTACCGCGGTTTTTAAGCCTATAGTAAATAGTTTCTTACTGTTGGACAGTCACACAACGATTATTTACGGCAGATCTTAAAACTGCAGTAAATAGCTTTTACTGCATGCCAAAACTATGGTAAAAAGTCAAATTGACTTTTTACGGTGCCACCTACTACGACGGGTTGAAACCGTTGTAGGCCCATCGTAAATGACTTTTTAATGTTGTTTTGGCCTGCTGTAAAAAGCCAAATTTCTTGTAGTGAATATAAGTTGACAAAAATTCATTGGAAGAGAAAAAAACAAAAATAAACAAACAAAGTTATATCCTCAGTAGGATTTTGCCAACTCAAGTTGTAAGGAGAGTTTGTTATAAATATAATATTCTTCTTCTTTAAAATCTAAAGGAAGGTTAACAAGATTTATCCAAAAATCATTGTAAACACGTTCGCTTGGCTAACCAAGGCTTTAAGTGGAAGTTACCTTAATAATAATTATATATATAAAAAAAATTCATTGGATGTAATCTACTTTTCCAAATTTCAGGGAGCTAATTAAAAAATTGACCTATTAAATGTATGTGAACCTCGTGATATGTAAACAAAGTCGATAAATGCTAGATTTTGTCAAACTATGAGAAAACTTACAACTAATGGTTGTGAATGCTACATTAAATATTAATTGTCTTGACAATTGAGAGACTACAAAATGAAATGGAAGTAATTAAGAACTTCATGTGAAGTATTGGTCCCTCACCATCAAATGTGAGTCCACCACCACTTCATGGTATTATACAATCATAATTATTCAATTATAGCATATTCATATCAGTTGTCAAATAAATTCAAAACAAAGCCATAAATTAAAATCATGACAATTTTACCTAGATTTGATAATTCTATCATGGTAATTCTCCCTAAACATGGCAATTCTAGCCTATTCATAGCAATTTTATTAAATCATGGCATATTCTAGCATAATCGTGGCATTTCTAGCCTAATTCAATCAATCATGGCAAACATGGCAATTTCAATCAATCAAGGCAATTCTCACCTAATTCTATGCTATTTTCTAGCATGCTTAAAAGAAAAAAAAATTGTAAGATTGGTTCTTAATCATGATTCTAATCATGTGCTCTTAAGCATGATTCTAAGACATTCACAAAGAAAATAAATTCCTAATCATGATTCCAGATAAAAGAGGGATAGCAAACTTATCTTGACATGTTTATCCATCTTACAAAACAAACAAGGATTAAAACAGTTCATAATAATCCTAAACATGCTTTTATGCATCAAATAAGTCCTAAATGTGCTTTTTCTAAAAACAAAATAAAACGTATAGATGCTTCATCTAAAGGAATAAAAATAAAGAAGAAAATAAGAGGGAGAAGACAGAACTACTCTCAGGACGTACCCTTTTTGGATTTAGAGCACTATAAAACGTCCAAAAATATTTAACTAGAAAAGTTACTCATTGGAAGTATCACAGGTATGTGCTAGAGGGAGAGAAGAGATTTCTGGATGGGAGTGAAAGTGAGGAGAAGGGTTGTTTATATAAAAGAAGGTTGCAAGCGAAAAAGGAAGGAATAAACCAAAAAGGAAGCTTTCAATAGAAACTTTCCAAAATTACAAAGGTGAAGTGCCTACCGACTGTAATAAGACCATCGGCAAGCGATAGGTCAGTCGGCCAGTGGTTCCCCTACAACTGGCCAATGTTGGCAAACCTAACCCCCTTATGCCTCCTTTGTTGCACTTAGTCCCTATCTGACCTTTGTATGTTCAATCATGCATAACTCTTCGAATTCAATCTGATTTGTGATCCATAAAATTCTATAAAACTAGATATCCATAGCTTCCCAATGGTATATGGTTCACTATTAGATATTTTTTTTGGATTGATTTCTATGAATTTGCAGATTTGAAGGTCAGTTTTCCAAGCTTCTGGTCGATTTCTTCTTAACTCACTTCTTTTTGCATTCAAGGTCATTTTAATCATTCTTATTGCTCAATATTCATCTGTGTTTCATCATCGAGCTCCAAATTTTAAGTTTCTATAGCCAAATACGAAGAATAACATTTTGAGCTTGGGACAACTTCTTGAAAAGAGGATATGTTATTCATATGATAGATAATCATCTTTCTATTAGAGATAGTGGAACAAAATTCATTGTGAAAGTCCAAATGATGTCAAAGCATATGATGTTTTTGTTAAATATTCAAAATGATGTCGCAAAATGTCTCAAAGCTTGCTACAAAGATGCATCGTTGCTGTGGCATCTACGCACGGTCGGCTCAAGGCTTTTTGAGGCCTAAGGTGACATTTTTAAACGGGCCTTTTATATTTAATTAAAATAATTATAAATTTAATTTTTTTGAAAATATTTTACCTAAAGTAATTTTTCTTGTCTTTTTAGATGCAAAATTATTAATCAAATCATTATATTCAAGTTTTTCCAATATTTATTTTTCAATAGACAATAAAACTAATCCATTTAATATTTGTTATGATATAATTGATCTTAGATATGATTTTATCAATTTTAGTTTTGAAAAGCTTCTTTCTACTGAAGCAACTGTTATAGGTATTGTTAATAATATTCTATAAGCAATATAAGAATTTGGAAAAGAATCTACTTTTTTTATATGGTTAAGTATTTCAATTGGATTGTTTATTTCATCTTGTATAACTTCTTTTAAAACCTTAAGTTCTGAAAATAAATCTAATCCATCAATATCTGAAAACGTTTCACATTTCAAAACATTTTCTACATTAAGACAAAAATTTCTCAAACAATCATCATTCAATGACTTTAATTTTTTGATACTAATGAAAATCCAAAATATTTTCATATAGTTGAAATTGCTTGAATTGATTTGTGATAGAAGAAATAGCTTGATCTACTATATATATAAAATAATCAATTCTAAAGGATTCTTCAAGAGATATAATTCTATCATTATTCACATTCTCATCAAATTGAACTTTTTCATGGATTACTCTTTTTTTTTTACGGAATTTAGGTTCTATTACCATTTTATTTGCAATCTCTTTAGTTGAAATCAAAGCGGTCATGAATCTAGTTTCTTTATAATTTTCTACAAAAGAAATAAGGTCTTTTAATTGATCTATAGCAGCATTAATATGCATATCTTCTTTTTGTAAGTTTTTACTAATGGAGTTAATAGCAAACAATATTTCATACCAAATAATAATGTCTAAAAGAATTCAAAATTTTCTAATTCATAGGTTACTAAACATTGAGCTTCACTCTTTATTTTAGGATCATCACCACTTTTTACCAATTCAATTAAAGCATCTCTTATTTGTGGAGTTTGAAATCTTATTACTTTTACACTTTCTATGCAACTTTCCTAACATGTTTGTGATAAAGATTTAACAGCTAAATTAGATATATTATTGTGTAAGATTTTCCATCATTTTGTTGAAGAAGAAAATAATGAATATATAAGTTGTACAACTCCAAAAAATGATATAGCTCTAGGACAAGAGTTAGCCATGTCACAAAGCACTAAATTAAGGTTATGACAACCACATGGTGCATAAAATGCTCTAGAATTTATTTCTAGTAGTCTTTTTTGATCATCTTGTTGTTGTCCTTTCATATTTGTTCCATTATCATACCCTTGTCCTCTTACATCATTGACATCAAGTCCAAGAATTTTTATTGTATCTACTAATTCATTAAAGAGACATTTTCCAGAAGTACCATCTACTTTTATAAATTCTAAAAAATATTCTTCCACTTTTATGGGACTTGTTGAAATATCAACACATCTTAATATAGGAGTCATTTGTTCTTGATGGGTAGCATCCGGTGTACAATCAAGTATTACTGAAAGATATTTTGCTCCTTTGATTTTTTTAATAATTGAACTTCTAATTTCGAATGCTAACTTTTAAATTAACTCATTTTGTATATTATGTCCAAGATATTGATTATAAATGTAACAACCGTAATTTTTTGATAGGGCTATATAAGTCATTATGGGAGTTAGTCAAGGATAATGATGATGATGATGATGATGATAATAATAATAATAATAATAATAATAATAATAATAAAGAGTTTTAATTAGATTTAAATTGGAAGAGATTAATAGTGGTTGAGTTTTATCTCTTTTGAAATACATTCACCTCATCTAGTATATATATAGACATTATTATGACATCACAATTAGGATTTTAAACATAAAAGCTAGGTGGAGGCTTTGAAACTTAGAGAATTTCAAGGTAAGATCATATTCTCCTTAGTTTGATACAATGACTATTTACTAGAAATTATTGTTGCCTAGATTTATACTAAGATTTTTGTAGAG